>JAIPRL010009388.1:0-14500 GCA_025469235.1 Pemphigus obesinymphae
TACTAGTATATTATTAAAGAACTGTCAGCCATTGTATACCTAAACTTCCTAATACTTTCTATACTTCTACTGGTACTCCATCGGGTCCCACCGCTTTCTTATTTTTCATTTTTCTCACAGCACTCCATACTTCCTCTTCCCTTATTAAATCTACCATACCCAAATTCCACTCTACCCGATCAATTGCCTCTCTTGGAAATTCTTCATCTAATAATCCCTTAAAATAATAATTAGGTATTAGAATAATGATTATAATATAGAATAAAGATATCTTTAATACTGAATACCTACAGTACCTATAGGTATATATAAATAATATGGGTTTCAAGATGTTTTAAATAATTTATAACTATATTACATATCTATACTTGTTCACATAGATAACATGTTAAAAAAAACACAATAGTTTAAATTTGTACGCATAAATCTAATCCTTAAATATTAGTTACTAGGTACAAAAATATATTGTGAAGCCAACTGTATGTTGTGTATAAATTAAAATAAAATAAATAATGAATTTAAATATAATGAGAATATTAAGGCGGGAGTGAGGAGAGAAATAGGACAATATAAGGAATGAGTATTTAAAAGGTAAAGATGTGGTCTTAAAATGGAGAAAATAGAATAAGGTATATGGCCACATTGTAAGAACCTGAAAAGAGATTGTTTATAAGTAATTGGCAATATATGGAAAGCTGATGTGTGGGTGAAAGATGTGGAAAAACATTTAATTGTTGGTTAAAGAATGGGGTGATCAATCCCAAATAGCAGAGGATGCAAAGGAGGGGGAAAAGAACCATATTATCTACTGAAATCAAAGTAAGTTAAGATATATATTCTGTGATATTATTCCTCAAATATTATAGTAAAAGAACACCAATATATTTATACTATTAGTATATTAAATTTAACCAATATAATTACCAATACAATATAAATAACCTAATATAATTTTTATAAAATTTTATTATTATTATAATAACCTAATTTTAGATAGGTACCTACTTATAATGTAATAATAAATTAATATTATTTTAACCATGTTTAAATTAATATATAAACCTCTCTTGGTACCAAATGTAATATATTTGCTATCAGAAAGATTTTACAATAAAAATAAATAAAAATAGGTACATTAAATTACATTTATTTTATTAAATAATTATATACTTAAATACATTCCTCGCTACATTCAGAATTTAATATTAAGCAATTAAAATAAATACACAAACAATTTATAATATAATATTTTATATCACTGCAAACATGTACCTATATCACACAATATAATACTCTGTACCTATTAATAATAATGAAAAATGTTTATACATATACCATAGACTTATAAAGTAATTATCTTTATAAATCTAGACATATACAATTACAGGATATTGAATTGTTAAATGTTTGGGACAGAAAAATCCCATGAAAAGATAAGAAAATATGTTTTAAGGATTTTGTTTGTTCACTTCATTTTTTGACCGAATATATAATGACACATCTTGAGATTAAAATTTTAGGAGTAATTCTGAAGACTGAAAAGAAAAAATACTCAAATTTAAGACCAGAATCTATACCATCAATATTTCTAAAACTTCCAAAATACCTACCTCCTAAGTTGTCCAAAATTAAAAGATACGTTTACGGCTAAATACTAATGAAAATTATATTTGAAGAAAATTTAGCTCAGGAAAATTAATTAATGGTACAGATATATTCTATGATATATATTAACCACAGAATATTCTATGTATTAACCATAACAAAATAGATATTTTTTGTCATGGTATTAACTATGTTATTATTATATGTGTAATTACATAAGCCTTGAATTAATGTACGCTACCGGTGGAATTCATTTGAACTACAAAAGTGCCGTCAAGAACCGAACCTTTACTACTTGTCTTCATGGCGTCGTGTTTTTTCTGTGATAACCTAATCTTCCCACTTCCCTACACCATCCGTGCTTTGCAGGTAAAAACAGAATAATATAATGTTAGTTATTCTTCCATGAAAAAAACCATCAAGATTCAATTTATACACATTCATGATTTGCAAATTTATAAGAAACTCTATTATTGATACGATCAATTCAAAACTTGCATTATTTTATTTGTTTATTTTCCACACAGAAATTGAACTTTGGGAATAGTTAATACATTTAGTGTATTATTTACCCTATTATTTGAAAACTCGACGTTTAAATAAACAGTAAGTACACTTATGTATTATTCTGTTTTTTTAGAAAATTAATTTCCGTGTACCTGCTGTACGTGTCGGAAAATTATTGAAACGATTTAATTTTCGTTTAAAGGATCACTTGTTACTATTGAATTATTTCCAAATAGGTCAAGATGATGGACAATTTGGAACCTTTGACTACTGATGGTGGTCGTTTAGTGAAAATGGAAGTAGACTACAGTGCTACGTGCGATGAAAAAATCGCCATCGCTGAAAGTCTGGCAGCAAATGGTAAACTTCAAGAAGCGCTGGATACCTTACTGATGCTCGAGAAACAAACCAGAACTGTAAGTTAACGATTCTATGTAATTATATTGATTACTTATCTAAATTTATTGTAATTAATGTTGAAGACACATCAATTGTTAATACTATTAATATATTTAATGTTTGTACATTATATTGTGTATCACTATAAAAATCATCTGCATATGTAATTACTAAATCATTAATTCCCAAATCGTAAATGCTTTTTATATACCTATATAAATATGTATTATAAATATAATTGGTCCTAATACATTTCTTTATAGTATACCACAATGTCTAGTTCATTTCCTAAAACAGTGGTTATAAACCAAGGAGAAATTTAGGTACTGCTCAGGGGGAATATAATGTGAGAAAATTCAGAAATTTCATTAAATTATTTTATTTTATTTTGCTATTTTTCAATCTATAAGTATATTTTAAAATACTAGTTAATTATTTTTAAATTTATTATTTATTTTTAAGTTAAATATACTATTTTTTGGGTTCAAAGTGTAAGGTGCATCAAGTATAAAAGGTTGAGGACTACTATTATAGAACATTGTTCAATATAATCATTTGTGTTCTATCATTCAAGTAACTAGAAAACCATTTAAGAGGATGTGACGCCAGCTTTTTAAGGGGTTCTGTATAGGCAATTTTTATAAGGTTCTATAAAAAATGAAAATCCAACAATTTTAAAATATTCAATTAGGTATGTTTAAAAAGTAATTTAAAAACATTCATATTTCAGTACCATTTTTTTATTGTTGTATTATCACAATATTATTGTAATAATTGCAAAGTCAAAATGTATACCTACAAAATATGAAAAATGAGAATATTTACTGTGCTCGAGCATGGAGTTTATTTACAATATATTTATTTGAAAACTTTTATTTGAAATTTATGATTGGAAATCGTGAAATTTAAAAAATTTAAAATGAACTAAAAAAATGACACGTTACATCATAGTAAATATTCACATCTTTCATATTTTGTATACGCTAAAATAGGTGTGTAGCATCCTATAAGACTTTGTTTGTCTATTCCAAAACTAAGTAAAATTTTTAAAAACACTTTATGGTAAACTGTATCAAATGTCTAGGAAAATCTCTAATGTTTTATTATCAGTTCTGTATCCTTTTATGAATAATTTAGAGACTATATAATTCATTTACAGTAGGTACCTAAACCCAAACTGGATATAGGTACTGAAAGAATGTTTTTTAAAAAACCATACAACACAAAATTACTTTTTATTGATTGATAATTAATGGTAGCTAAAATTTGTTTACATTAATTTGTTGAGGAGCTACAGCTTGAGAAAGAAAGTCAGATGATGTCATAAGATCATACAACACGACAACGGCCTATGCTTTTCAATAAGAATCGCTAATGTGGTTTAAGATTTTATTTATATTTTCTGTACGAAATTTATGATGAAAATGAAAAATAAATACAATTTTTAAAAGTATGTGTATTTTGCTAATTGTTGGTGTAAGTTTTATTGTATAAAATTACATATAATACATAAAAAATAAATATAAAGTATTAAAAATACAGTATACGCTCGGAGATCTTAAGGAGTTCTATATACGACGTTTTAGGAAAAATGAAAATCTAAAAATTTTAATATAATCCAGTGTCTGTACCATGTTTTTTTGTTGTGTAATCACAATATTTATTTTAAAAATATGTTTTCGCAAAACAACAAACAATTATTTTTGTTGGTTTGGTCGTTTTTGAGTAGACCTATTATAAAATGTATATATTTTGGAAACAATATTCAGATTAAACTTTAAAATACAATTCTAATGCGGTTTTGTTTGTTTTCCATAGGCTTAATATTATAGTTTTGTAGAAAAAATAAATTAACCAACGAATATGTGATATATATATATATAATAAGTTCATAGTAGCATGAATAACAGCAGCTGCCGCACGCACCATGGTGTATGATCTTATAATAACATTAATATTTATTTTTGATGTATAATGTTTATTTTTATATGATAAAACTTACACTAATATTCGGAAAACTTGTAAAAATTGTATTCATTTTTCATTTTCATAGAATATAAATAAATAACATAAACCTCGTCGATGATAAAAGCATAGGCCGCCTCTGTTGTGTATGATCTTATGCCATCAGTTGTGATTTTTAAAATACTATAACTTAGAAACAAATAGCTGTAGATAATGTTATTCCATACACATTTGTAATAAATAATAATAATATGTAATAAAAAAAATGCCCTTTTTGTGTTTTATGGTCTTTTAAGTTTTGAAAAATTTCAAATCATTATGATTGTCTGTTTTGTAATTACTTATAGTTTATTTCCATATTTAAAAAAGGTTTAATTTAAAGGTCTATTAATTTATTTATTACATTTATTATTCATATAGGTATTTTTTATTTTGTAATTCCCTGCTCCCTCTGTACCTACTTGTTTTTATTATTTTCCAATTGGCTTTATAATTATTCGATAATGAAGTAAATTAAATTTTATAAAAGTTAATTTTGCTAACATTACAATTTAATTAAATTTATCTCTATATTTTTGTAGGTAGATAAGTAGAGATTTGTTAAATATGTATTTTTAACTTTAAAGAATATTTATTTCATTGATTTAGACCTAAAAGCTTAACAAAATTAAGACTATATACTTAGAATTTTCCGATTTTAAAACTGAAAATATATTAAGATTCTGTAGATTTTTTACTATAGAACTTTTATATTTTTGCTAAAAAATTTAAATATTTTTGGAAATTTACTAATTTAAAAATCTTTGTCATATAAAAATTAAACATATGAAAAAAATCATTTACAACTTTCTCTAGTAAATAACCTACAGAATCTTAATATATTTTTAGAATTGAAATAGAATATAAGTACCCTTAAAATTGTGTCAGTCTTTAGGTCTAAATCAATGACAATAAAATATATTTTACTTTATTTAATCACGATTACTTGCATGCAGACATGCAGGTGAGCTTGTATGATACACACACTAATGATAGTTTAGTTTACTTATTAGACAATGATAATCTACTAAATAAATCTACTGATTTCATATGTTTATGCATAACTCCTTAAAATAGACGTGTTTGCAAGGGCCTTAAGAAAACGCTACACCAAAGATTTTTAATGATAAAAACTATTTAAATGGATTCTTAAAGTAATTTTAGAGTTAAAATTCCTATTATCAAATTAATAGAGGACAACATTTTTGAGTAAACCTCATTTATTGCTTTAAAAAAAAGTTATTAGGTAAAGCTTAAAATGTGTAAAAAATAATTTACTTTTTAAAACTACAATAACTTTTTTTAATTAATAAATTAAAAAACTGAAACTCTTAAATGTTGTCCTTTATTGATTTGATAATAGGTACCTATTTTTACTAAAAACCTGTGTTAATATTGTAAATTTGTTTTTTTAATAATAAATATTGTAATTACACAACAATATTAAGTGGTTGAGACATGGAACCAATTTTAAATTACTTTTAAATTGTCATATTTTTATATTTCTAAAAATATATATACAACTCCTTAACTAATAAGTGTGTAGTGTCCTTTTAAGGGACAGTTCATGTTTACAACATGGAAAACATATAATTCCAAAGTCATCCAGTCATTAAGTCGTTTATCTTTAAGTCTTTTCACATATTTATTTTATCTATTGAATACATGTCAATTATATGGAACAATTTATCATAAAATTGTGTACTTTATGAGAGGAATTGATGAAATAATTTAACAAGATCTGTTATATCAATTTGAAGATCACCGGGTTCAGTATTATTACATTTTAAAAAATATGGTCTATTTAAGAGTATAATAGTATACTTTAATTATGGGAAATCTTAGATTTAGATAGATTACATATTTTGAAAATAATAAATGGACCAACAATAAATAAAAATTAATAATAATTTTCTACTAAAATGTTCATAAATTGGTAGATAACCAAAAAACGGGACCATACTTCCAAAAGTGGGACAAAAAGGTCTCCGTTTAAAGTTTGTCAGAACAACGGGACATATATTAATATTAATGTTGCCTTAATATTCAAGTGTTATGATATTATGTAATAATTTATACATAATATAATTTAATTTTCTTAATATTAATCTGTAATGCATCATTTAGATTATAATTATAAGTATTTATATATATAAAAAAAAAAAAAACTTGTAAGTACTTATCTATATATTTATATTATTTTTTTCAAGGGTTCTGATATGGCATCGACTAGTCGTGTTTTGATTGCTATTGTACAACTATGCTTTAATGATAAAGAATGGGCATTACTTAATGAGCATATTGTTATGTTAACTAAAAGACGATCACAGTTGAAACTTGCAGTAGCTGCTATGGTTAGAGAATGTTGTACATTCATTGATCAAACTCCAGATAAAGAGACCAAACTAAAATTGATTGAATCCCTTAGAAACGTTACTGAAGGAAAGGTAAATTATAATTTTGTATAGGGGATTTTAAATACAAATTAAAAGTAAACTAGTAACAATTTTTTTATATAATGTAGATATATGTGGAGGTAGATCGGGCTCGTCTTACACAAAAGCTGGCTCAAATCAAGGAAGACGAAGGTGATATTACTGGAGCTGCTAATATCATTCAAGAATTACAAGTGGAGACTTATGGTTCAATGAAAAAACAAGAAAAAGTTGAACTGATCTTAGAACAGATGAGATTATGTTTGGCTAAAAAGGATTATATTCGCACTCAAATTATCTCCAAAAAAATAAACACTAAATTTTTTGATGATGATAAGCCCGAAATACAACAGCTAAAATTAAAATATTATAAGTAAGAATATAGTAATAGAGTTGGGCAAGTACTTGAGTTGAGTCAAGTACTCAAACTCGATCAAGTCATATTTTTTTAATAGTCTAAAATTCAAATACCTGACTTTACTAAAATTTATTTTGAATAATCGGCTATATTCAAGTAGGGTGAAGTGGAGTAAGTGTAACCACGCCTTATCACTAATCTGAAAAGCTTAATTTGGACATAATAGTTATCTAATCTCTTTTTTCCCTTTATTATATTTAGCCATGAAAAACCAAGTCAAACATGAAACAATGATAGTTAGTTTAAAGTAGTTTAAAAAACCATTATATTTACACTCTCGGACAGAGTTAAAAGGTTAAACTTTGGAACTTTATCATAGCTGTACTTTTGAAGTAAACTATAATTTTTGTTAAGTGAACTAAATTTTGTATGTAGATTTTGAATATAACTTCAGATTTGTTCTTGTTCTTATTCTTAAGCTTTTATTTTGCCAACCGTGGTTACACTTTCCCCAAATATTCTGTATGTGGGGCAAGTGTAACTTATTGTGTGGGGCTATTGTTATCAGGTTGGTTACACTTGCCCCATGCACCTAAACTGCATCTCAAGTTTATTTTTCTTTCTTTCCGTTTTTTAATGTCATTTTGAGTTGTTGAAGTGTATTTCTTAAAATGGTTAGGAACTATGTTAAAAAAACAGATTGTGGTGGTTCGCATACTGAAGAAATATTTAATAAAGCTATTAGTGATATAAAACAAGAAGTATAACTATTCATCTTGAAAGTAAAAAGTATGAAATGCCCTACTCTACATTGCAGAAATATATAAAAGAATCTCGTGGTAAAAATAATGTATCTCAGGGACGATCAACTGTAATTTTACAAAAAGAAGAGCAATGGCCTAAAAACTTTAGAAAAGTGGGATGGGGCTTCAGCAGGAAAGAAGTTTGGAGTCTTTGGGCAGCTGTGTCAGAAGGAACATTATTATAACTCCCTTCAACAACGGAATACCTGGGAAGGATTAGTTTATACATTTTAAGAACAGACATAGGCTTTCTATACATTTTTAATTTTTAGCTGAATATTGAAGTTTTACATTTTTTGAATATTTCATTAAGTGCTTGTGGAGGTGTATGGAAAAATTCATAACTCTAATGAATTGAGATATTTAAAAAATTCAAATAGTTCTAGATTTATGAAATTTTTTACCATCTAGACACTTGTCCCACATATGTATTAATGTACTGTAAATGGATATAGTAGGTTAAAGTTACACTTGCCCCAAACCATGGGGAAAGTAGAACTATGAAATACAAAATTTTCAAAAAAAAAATTGTTTTAAGAGGCACATTGTTAAAGTAATAAAATCCTATATCTTTCAAAAGCCAACTAGTTGTAGTTAATGCCTAAAAATTTTCAGAACTGTAATTATAATAGCAACAGACAAAATGAGGTCAATATTGGAACTATGCCAAAACTTGGTTACACTTACCCCACTTCACCATACTTATATTCTTATAGATTTAAAATTATTTACTGATGGTATTTTATTGGAGAATCAAATATAAAAGCTGAAAATTGCTTAAAATCCCGGTTTTTTTTAGGAAAAAAATTATGTTTGAATTTTCAAAAAATAAATTATAATTGGAGTTATATTACTATGTATTCTTATTTCCCTGAACCCTAATTATTTATTAAATCATTTGGGTACTATTTAATCAGTGTTGCTATATTTCCTGGAAATCTCGGGGAATTTTTAATTTGTCAGTGAAATTCAGGGAAACTATTAGGAATGTACAAAAATATTTCAAGATGAAATCATGGTTGTTGTATATGTATATGGTTTTGAAAGCTTAATTGTGCAGTTTTAAATTTTTATAAAAAAAAAATAAATATTTTCTTATCATGTCATTGACAAATATTCAGTATTTTATTACATATATTCCAACTAGAAACTACAAGATTGTATTATAAAATTGTTCTACTATTATTGTTAAAAACAAAGTCTAAAGTGATTTATGTCATAACGAATCTATATTTACTATTAACATGAGTATAGATAACAGTAATAAAAAAATAATTTTTATAATATAAAAATCAGTAAATTTTAAAATCTAGTATCTGTAGCAACCCTGATTAGGTAAAAATGTATATTATTAATTAATTATTATTATTATTATTATTATAATTATTAATTAATAATAGGCTTATACAAAACAATATTTGTCTAACTCTAGTAGGTATATTTTAATTTTAAAATAATTTTTACATAACATATTTCTTTTTAGACTGATGATTGAACTGGGCGAACATGATGGTCAATATTTAGATATTTGCCGCCATTACAGAGCAATTCAAGTTACTCCTGAAATAGATGCAGATGAAACAAAACGTAATGCTGCTTTACAAAATGCTATTCTATATCTCATATTGGCTCCATTCGACAATCATCAATCTGATTTAACACATCGAATTCTTGAAGATGAAGCTTTGCAAAAAATACCCAAATACAAGTATGTATTTTTGTTTTTCACTTTTTCTATATCTAATTATAATTTTTTTGTTTTTAGATCATTTTTACAATTATTTACTACTATGGAATTAATCCAATGGAAAGAGTTAAGCAAAGATTATGAAAGCGAACTAAAATCTGGGTCTTTGGCAACAGATGTATTCTCAGATAACACTGAAAAAGGAAATAAACGTTGGGCTGATCTTAAAAATAGAGTTGCTGAACATGTACGTATCAAAATGTATCCATTTAAAATGACCTTAATCATAAATTAAAATACAATTTTAACATAATACAAAATTAATACTTCCTTTGAAAATGTATCAAATGCTTTTCTTGTTAGAATAGAACAAAGTTCCTTTTCTCATTTCCTAATAAAATTTAAACTTAATGAAATTTAATTTTGAGTGGACTCGCATACAATTATGCTACATACTTAATTAATTACTTTCAGTTTTTCATTATAAACTTTTAAACTAGGATTTATAAAATAAATTATCTGCTTAAAATACTGTTTGCATTTACTTAAAAAAACCTATAAGCATTTTTTTTTTTTTAGTTTTGGAAGTTTTAATTGATTTTAATGCATTTATCTTGAAAATATTATCATTCATTGTTAATTAATAATTAATATATTTTTATTAAAGTATTGGGCTGGTATAAGGTAAGAGAGTGTAAAAAGGATGCGTTTTATATAATTTCTGTTGAAGTTATGACCGACCCCAAATACATAGGAGAAAGGGCAAAGAAGAATTATTAATAACTCCTCTGCTACAATAAATACTACTGGTTTTTTTTTTTATTATTGTTGAAAAATGGTCCTGATTCTGAATAATAAATTGTAAACACTGCAATGTATGAGTTAAACTCGTAAAGAAAAATTCTTCAAAATTATATTGAAGAAAAAATGAACGAAATTTCGATGTTTTTAACAAAAAGGAAGGAATACATTTTGTTCCCAATACATTATGAAAAATTGAATGAAATTCTTTAAACCTATTCCTTCCAAGCACTGTTATTTACTAAAATATATTATCCTATTATGCATTTTTTATTTTTAAACAATCATTTTTTGTCAATTTTTTTATTATTAAATATATTTTTATAAAAATTCCTAGCAGATTATATTATATTTTTTCCCAAATATTTATTAATCTTTTTATTAGTATATGGAAAAAAAGACCAAACAAAAAAAACCAACGGAAAAAACCCAACAAAAATAAAACCAATTCGAATAATTTTATTTTTGTTAAAATATGTTTTATTGAATTATTATTTATTTGGTCTGGTCTGGTCTATAGTGCAAGCAGGCTATAATTACCTACAAACCTGTTCAATAATTTGGTAAAACTGTTAATTTATATTTTATTTAATTATGAAATAACTTTTATTAATTAGTGTTGGAGTTAATTGATGTTATTTTGAGAAAATTAATTAATTATTATGCTATTTATCTATAATTTATTTTAAACAATTTTATTTACATTTACGTTATTATTATGTTCATATAATACCTATTTTTTTTATACATTTACATTCTAGAGTTTAAACGTACAATTTATTATTATATTATTGACTAAATTCAAAATTGTTATTATTTTTTATTATCATATATGATTTTTTTTTCTGATAAGTGATAATATGTTACCAAGATTTTTATAGGCTATAGCGTTTTCCATCTATTTTATTAATTAAATGTTACAATTTCATTTGATTAAAAACAATGACGAGCATACAAAACATAAATTTAAACTTTGGTTTTTTTTTCTGGGATTCTTTTTATTGTATGATATTTTTGTTTACACATTTTTATGTACAGAACAATGGAAATTTAAGAATAAAAAGCCATAATTATATTATTTATACATTTTAAAGTCATTTTTCAACATTTCATAGAAATTTTATGTTTCTTAAAGATTATAGTTAATTAAAATAAAAAGTTAAGTCATAAACTTCTATGCCCTATTAATTTCTATATTATATCTATTGCATTTAATAAATTAATACTGTATATGAGTTATATGTACCTAACACTAATTATTAATTAATAACACTTTTTTAGAATGTGCGTGTGATGGCCAAATATTATTCAAGAATTAGAGTTCTTCGAATGTCTCAATTATTGGATATGACTTTAGAGGTAAGATGAATTAAGATTTATTTTCTTAAATCAATTAACAATTATTTGAATAATTCTAACTTCATTTTTTGCAGGACACTGAACAATTGTTATCTAATATGGTTGTTGATAAATCTGTAAAAGCCAAAATTGATCGTCCATCAGGAGTTGTCGAATTTTCAGTTATCAAATCTGTCAATGAAGTATTAAATGAGTGGTCATTTGGACTCAACGACCTTATGAAATTGGTGAACAATACTACTCATCTGATTAACAAAGAGCAGATGGTCCATAAACATTTACTGTCTCATTAAATAATATTAACATTTGTATAAATTACTCAAAAACAAAAATTTAATAAATAATAATAATTTGTTTGTTATATTTAAGTACGATAAATTCTACTCATCCAAAACATTTGCTCGTTTTCATTTTTTTTTTTTTTAGTTTGGATGAACTTAACAAATTTATATTTTTTTACAATAACTATACACAATATAATGATGGTAGGCGATTAGGTATGGCATATATATATATAATCCAAATAAGGGATTACACATTAATAAATCAAAATTTGTGAATATTGTAGGAAACCATATTTTATAATTAAATTATTAAGTGCGAGTTATAACTAAATCTGGCGCCGATTTTAAATTATTTAACAGTTAGTTTATAATCCTGCAACAATTATTCGAGGATCCTCAACGGCAGCTTTAATCTTGCGCAAGAACAGTACAGCTTCACGACCATCTACAAGTCTATGATCATATGTCAGTGCTATATACATCATGGGTCTTATAACAACCTAATGAGAGAAAAATATATAAGAAAAAATAAATATAAAAAAACCATTGTCATATTTACTTGTCCTTTAACAGCAATAGGCCTTTCAAAAGTTCCATGCATTCCTAATATGGCAGATTGTGGTGGGTTGATGATTGGCGTTCCCATGAGAGATCCAAAAACCCCTCCATTACTAACTGTAAACGTACCTCCATCCATGTCCTCTACATCGATAGCCCCTCTTTTCGCCTTTTCACCGAGTGCTGCAATTGTTTTTTCAATGTCTGCATATGACATATCTTGTACATTACGCACAACAGGCACTAATAAACCCTATTTAAGAACATTCTATTAAACTGATGGTCCGATCATTCTGTTATTAGTGAATTGTTACTTTTGGAGTTGCTACGGCTACAGATATGTCTACATAATCTCTGTAGACAATTTCATTGCCTTCTATTACAGCATTGACAACAGGTTGATCCTGCAAAGCATAAGCTGATGCTTTTAAGAATGCAGACATAAAACCTAATTTCAATCCATGTTTCTTCTGAAAAGCATCCAGGTTGGCCTTACGGAACTCTATAATTGAGCTAAAATTATAAAACCATCAAAGCGTACATATAATTTAAATAACAATTATTAAAATGATTGCTACTATTACCTCATGTCTATCTCATTGAATGTGGTTAACATAGCATTAGTATTTTGAGCATCCTTCAAACGTTGGGAAATACGTAATCTCATTCGGTTCATTTTAACACGGTATTCCGATCTCGTACCAGATATCTCTTTGGTGGGATCAGCCGGTGGTAATTTGACAGTGGCTGCTTGTTGTTGGGTGGCAGTGGGTGGTGCAGCTACTTTGGGCAGAGGAGGTGGTAGTGGTTGTGATGTTTGTGGTGGTGGTAGTGGTGTGGATGTTGTGGGAGTAGGAGGAGCAGCTTGTATCGGTACACTTGATTCTGTAACTTTAGGGGCATCTACCACTTTAGGAGCTTCTTTTTTTGGAGCTGGAGCTCCACCTTCTAAACAGATATATTAAAATATCACCTTTTTAAACAACAAATTATTACAATAATACATTAATTTTTACCAGTGATTGTAATTGTACACAATTCTTGTCCAGCTTTAACGGTATCTCCATCTTCTACAAATCTCTTTGCAATAACTCCATTGACTGGCGAAGGAACAGAAACTGCCGTCTTTAGTAAATTATTAAAAATGGTAGCGGTATAATTTTAGTTTGATCTACTTCTAATTTACTTAAAAGATATATTTTATAATATTTTAATTAAGTACTTTATAATATTGTTAATTGATATAATATACATTGTTTACTCAGTAATTACCTTATCTGTTTCAACTTCACAAACCACATCATCTACTGCTACTGTGTCACCAACATCTATGAAAAGAAATGGTAATTGTTCAATATTATGCTTGAATTAATACTGTATACTTGTACAGATATACTATAGATGCAATTAATAATATATAACTGGAGTCTTTTACTTTTTAACAATTTTACATTTTAGATTCTGAGCGTAGCGAGGGAGCTAGTGGTTTTACAATGATGTTTATTTTTTTTTTTTTTTTTTTTCTCTGTTAACAAATTTACTACCAGAAGGAGTGCTCCGATCTTTACACTTGTACCCTGTTTCCGGTAGCGAATTGCATCTAGTTGGTACTTTTGAGAGGTCATTTTTCGATTTTCATAATAGTTTTTTAATGCGTAAGCAAAAACTACCAAAAAATTACGAAAAATACGATTTTGTAA
>JAIPRL010009389.1:0-17728 GCA_025469235.1 Pemphigus obesinymphae
AAGATTTTTTGAATTTAGTTAGAGTTAAGTATATTTAACACTGTATAAAATTTTCAGAACATAAAACCGAAAATTACCCCTTTTAGGACTTAAAAACCTCGAAAACTAAAAATGTCTATAAATAGCCTAAAATTTCAAAAAACTTAATCAACGTACATATATTACTAAATTAAATATTCGGTAAAAATTTCAAGATTATAAAGTCATTATTTTCGAAATTACGACGAAATTAAAATTCTTGATTTTACAAAATCGTATTTTTCGTAATTTTTTGATAGTTTTTGCTTACGCGTTAAAAAACTATAATGAAAATCGAAAAATGACCTCTTAAAAGTACCAACTAGATACAATTTTCTACCGGAAACCGGGTATGAGTGTAAAGATCGGAGCACTCCTTCAGGTAGAAAAAGTGTTTACAGAAAAAAAAATAAAAATAAAAAAATAAACACCATTGTAAAACAATAAGCTTCCTCGCTACGCTCAGAATCTAAAACTATAACTTTACATTGTACTATAATTGAATAAAATATGAATTATCACTTCGTGTATAGGTACACACCTATAGCTATACCCTTATGAAGAGAATTTAATACTGTATTAAAAACGTCTTTCGATGTAATCCTACTTAAATTTATATATTCAAACTCTATGACTGTTTGAAGATAGGTATAGGAATTTTAAGAGAAGTAAATATGTGATTTTATGTCACAGGTAGGTCGGTATGTACAATTTTACAAATAAGAAACAATTTATACAGTATAATTAGCGTAACATAGATTGCAATTAAATAACGACAATGCATTGAAAGAGAAAAATGGAACTAAAGAATAAGCACAATGTCCGTAACAAATCAAAAAGGAAAACTTTTACAGAAAGAAAATAGAACCTTTTTTGACAATCTCAAAATGTTATAATTATCGTATACTCATATACCTACTCAGTTCTCAAAACTCGCGATCAATAGTGTAAATTTCAGTAATTAAAGTATCACTTTTCTCCTACTCACGATCTGAATAACTTAGAAAAATAGTTATTAAATTATGTGTCGGGATACCAAAGTGAGGCGTAGAGTTTATATTGGATATTTTTGGGACCATTATATTTAAATTACAATGGCATTTTCATTTAGTCTTATTATCATTAAATAATTTATATTATATTTTTTAAAGTGATGTAGGTATTTAAAAGAAATTTAAGGGGCGTGATCGCCTTGGGTGCCAAATTTTTAGGAGTTGATCTTTTTATTGTTATCAAATTTTTGCAACTCAAATTTTGTCAACCGAAAACAGTAAACAAAAATAAATCTATTATCGATATTTTTTGGGGGGGGGGTAGGAGGGGTGCGTCAAAAAAAAAGCTATTAGGCAACAAAATTCTAAATTCATCATTGGTTTCAATCCAATATCGATCGAAAAATGTTTTAAAAAAACTTTTGAGAACCATACAAAATATAAATTACGAATTTTACCCATGATAAACACGTCGATTATTGTATTATTGTTTTATAATAGTTAAAATTATATTCTGGTTTCTTTTATATTAATTTCAGGTGTTTGGCCGTACGAGTCCTAAATAAATTTATATTATTCATTTATTTATATTTAATCATAGATTACGTCAAAAATACTTAAATAAGTATTTATCTTTCAAGTTAATTAAATAGCATATTTTATAGCGCTAAAACCATAATATGTAAAATTGCAATTTGAACTATTTTACACATTAATTTCAAGTAACTCAGTTCAATATTCAGCGATATAATACTATACATAATTTACGTTTAGCAAATTTTAGAAAATACGAAATTAATTTTTAATTGTTCACATTTTATCTAAATATTTTCTTATTTTTAATAACCAAAAAAGTTTGGGAACCGTTATAAATTTGTCTACTTAGGTAGGTACTTAGTATTATAGTAGAAACAAATTATGAATATTGAGTTATTAAAAAAGATAGTAAAATATTAATAATTAAAGAGACGAATACAATAAATATTATAATAGGTATCGTATAAATATATATTTGTATCTATAATAATAATATCAAAAATGAACTATACATGATTGATCTTGTTTTTTTTTTTTTTAATAAAATAAACAAATATAGAATTTGTATATAATATTTAAATTTCCAATCACTATTAAATGAAAAATTTTATTTCAATGATATTAAGCGTGTTATTTTATATATTTTATATTTTTAACGTAAATAATTGATTTCTTAAAAAACAAAAACATAAATGTATTAGGTACTATAACGCTTGAATCTAGAAAAAATCATCCTCAATGTAGGAAAATATTTCCGGTCATTATAATTTTTTATATACAGAGTATAACTGGACTTTTAAACAGATGTAATAACTTTTTTTCTATTGAATATTTTTAAGTTATTTTTTTTTTTTTTATTATTACATATATAAATGAAATGATACAAATATAACGAACAAACGAAATGTAGGTATACAACGTATAACATAGATCAACAGATATACTTATAGCCTGGAGTGCACTCGAAGCTGTTTCTAATGAAAACCAAATTATATTTAATAAGAAAGATTGTGAAATATTTTTAATCAAAACATTATTATTAGCATAACACAAAAAGTGTAGTAAAATTAATTTTAAAACACTATTATTGATAACTCCGAGGGTAGCAGTATATTAGTACGACACTAATATATATAAACAATCAAAATATTTTAAAATAATATAAATTGTTCACAAAATTATACATATTACATAATATGTACATTGTGCATATTATTAATATTTATAATAAATAAAAATTTTATTTCTTCATCGTTTATTTTAAATTTTGATGAAAGTTTTTAATTTAAGTCTATTTTTTTATCCTTATTAAGGAAAAGTTGTACCAAAAAAATACCTCTCGTAACTCATAAGTTTATGTAGGTCACTGTTGAATAAAATATCTCAAGGTATAATTCTTTTCAAATTGATGTATAAATTATATTAAAATATAATTACCTATACAAAAATACATGCGTTTAAGGGGTAATGTTTAATCATGTAATCAAATAAAACGTATTAAAAAATAAATTTATATATTTTCAAATAATTTCATTTTTTAAAAATTTAAAAAATACGGTATAAAAATCATTTTATGAATGTTTGACAATAAAATATAAATAAATAACCATTTTATGATCAATTTTTTAAAAGTATTTTACGCTGACCAGATTTGAATCATCATAATACGATTATGTTATGTTTTATTCATATTATGTTAAATTATACATTTTTTGTTATATTAAAGAATGTACAATTTGAACTCAATATTTGTCTATATATCGATTAGGAAAAATAGCAAGTGTTTAAAGAGAAATAGTGTTTATTTTTAATAAAATTTTTCATTTGTAAAAAAATTATTTTCATACAAAAAAACAACTCCTTTAAACAGTTCTTCGTTATTTATATTTAATTGAAATTTTATTATTTAACAAAATTTTGTTATGGTATTTAAAAACACATTTTGAAGAAATATACTACACTTTTATTAAAACCAATTTAAATAAATATATTATATTGTTTCTAAGTGGAACATGCTTTATAGAAAAATTAGTTATTCATAAAATTAACATACGAGATTGAATATAATAATGATACATAACTTTAATAATTATTACATAGATGAATTAATTGTCTAAAATAGTTTTTCTGATTTCATTGATTTTGATTGGATTCGTTTGAAATTTTTAGGGAATGCTCTTTACGCCTTTTACAAACCAATTATGTATACAGATTAATATATTTAATTTTTGAAAACAACTGAGGAGATGTAATCCCAAAATTGTAAAATAATAATACGTAAGTAATAAATATAATATTCTAGTAGTTTACTATGTATTAAAATATCTACTACATAAAGTGGCATATAAAAACATTTTTAAATATTAAAATTTGGATTTAAACCACTACTATAACTCTTCCACGATAAGCTAGCCAGTCAAATTATTATAAATCTATTGATTTTTATGGTTAATATGTTATTACTTTATAATTTATTACATATTTCAATTATATTGAATTATTTGATTATTTTCCAGATTAGAAATTCATAAATTACAAGAGTAAAATATTGTTTAATACACCCCGTATAGTACCCGGGTGCTAATTTTTTTGCGCCCTTTTCGTTTAAAAAATCAATATTGTTTTAACAATAACAAAAATATTATTTTAACACACGTTCTATAATAAAATCGATAAAAAAACTGAACGTAGAAAAATAAACACGCACGATACAATTATATTATTTATTTGTAATGTTTGTTTTACATTTTTACTTTAATATGTTGGTAAATTAATATGAATATTTTTTTTTTTTATATTTTTTAAACATTTTGAGCTACTACTTAAAATCATTTAAATTATTCAAATTCTTTATAATTCCTCATAGACTATAAAGTTGATTATATTTAGTTGTATATTTTATAATGATTAATACCGTTAAAACTAACTTTATTAAAATAATAATATCGACCGTAATACGCTACCCCCACGAGATCGATTACTCTTTTGTAGAATATTACGAAATAGAGACCAAATCCAAGATTTAACAAGGATATGAAATGAATTTTAATTATTTATATTTATAAGATTATACTTTATAGACGATTAAATATGATTATTTTTCTTTTTTATCGACCGAAGATTATAATATTTTTAATGAATAATTATTAACAATTTGGTGGTTAAATATATTTTTTCATTTTTAACAAGTATAATTTAAAAGTAGAATATATTTTTACAATGGGGTTTTACTATTTGTTGTTTTACGTATACGTCTTTTTTCATGTAACGTAATTTTATATTTTAACATTGTTCCTCAATTTTAGGTAAATATTAGACGTTGGTTTAATGACAAAAAACATAAACAATAATTAGGTTAATGGAAAGTATATTGGTTGCACATGTGTATGTATAAATTCAACACATTTCAATGAAGTTTGACTGGTATTTCGTTGAACAGGATAAGAATGTCATATAACCGAAGCTGAATGTTTGTGCTGAAAATAAACACAACGAACGAAAAGCGGTTTATTTTAGTCACTATCTGAGTACATTTCACCAAAGTTAATTTAATAATGGTATTGTCTCCAGTAAATTAAATTACGACCTATATGTACTAATATAGCTACAGGAACCTTTTCAGGAAATAAAAGTTTATTCGTATGATACTATTATTTCGATTATTATCATGGGGTAAAACAGCACTTTTCCCCTCAAAAGAAAAAAACCTCCCGATAATAACTTTAATATATCCAAATTTGTTTTAAAAATACAGAGGAGAGGAGGATACATGCTGCCCTAAAATGGGTACATATTTTAATATTTTTACAATTCTATATAAATAATTACTCAAAAATAAACAATTAACTACTCTTAAATATGTTTGTATTATGGGTTGGTATTATAATATCTGTAACATTTATTGTCGTTTCATTTGTTAAAGATATTAAATAAAATTAATTGTATTATACAATTGTAAATTGTATTATACAATACATTTTTTTGAAGCCTCTGAAAAAGTTATAATATTTGAATAACATTATATACGTACATATATAATGTACAGTTCATAGTTAATTGTAATTTATAATAAATGTCACTCAATAAAAGTCATTTGATTACAAATAATTTGTTTTTCAATACATTTTCTATTTTATTAAAATATTAAAGCTCATATTTACAGATTTTTAATGTTATACAACATCAATAAATATATTTTTATGATATTTTGTATATATTAATTCATATAAAAATAGCACTTTGGTTTTATGGGTTATATCAATATAGAGGGAAAGACTCGACCAGTTTTTTTTTTCATTACTTTAATTAGTGTTATAAAATCTATTTTTCCATATTTCTTCTCCACAAACTTTTAGTTATAGGATTGACTAAAATATTAATAACATTTATTCACAATTACCAAATAACCTTCTAACTTTAGAAAGCTTAAAACCCTAGTTTTATAGTAATATTAAACAAATAAAACAACTACACTAATCAGTCAACCTAAATCGTTGAGCTACTGTACAACAATGTTAATAAATTATTGTTTTTATTACTTAAATGGTATATTAGTCTAATGCTTTTATTATATGAATACAATGAATTATAATTAAATAAAAGTACTGACAGGATACAGTGTGACTTACTGTAAGACATCAGTCACACTCACTTTATTAGTCATCTCTCTCCTTGACGTGAGCCAGTATATTTTTGTTGTAAGTTTAAAAGCAACGATGCATCATAGCTTTCAAAAAACTAAATTCTTAGCAAAACTCTGAAAATTTAAAAATGGACAAGATAATTTTGAAAATTTTATCTTTTTAGTACGACCATTATTATTGAAATTTAATTTATAGATAGTGTTACATGAAGCTTTTGAGGCACTTTAAACTATTGATATAAGTAATTTTTGAAACAAAAACCTTATTTTTTTTCAAAACTAATAGTTCGCACGGCCATACCCATACCCATACTCATAGTTTAGCAGAAACAATAAACTTCAATAGCTATGTGCTTCCTGCAAATAAGTTCCTGTAAGTTAATACAGCCGTGTGAATTGTTTACACATTGAACTTTTCTATTAATAAATTGTATTGCTCGGCTCATTAACTTAAATATTTTGAATTTATACTTTGCGTTTCATTTTAAAAGTTAAGAGTTCTTGAAAGTGTTAAATGCAACGAAAAACTAACATTTTCCGTTGATATTTATTTATTTTTGTTCAGCGCTGGTCGAATTGTTTCGAGGTCAGAAAAGATGAAGAAAGATAAAAGAAATTGGAAACGTAAACCGCAATGGTAGTAGTTTTATGTGAACTGGAATTAAGTACGGCTAATTCAGTAACGCGGTCGTTGAAAATAAATCACTGGCAAACGGGTTTAGAAACACAAACTTGAATATTGTTCAACAATGAGTGTATTTTTCACCAAAATTACTATACACTATCACACCCAAGACTTGCAGATTTGATAAAAAAAACATGGGTGTTCAGGTGGAATGTCGGAGATAAGATGATCTACCAAAAAAATTAATTGAATATTTCTTCCTCCCGATTTAATGAGAACGGAATATCGGAAAACTAATCATCTATTGAACGAGATTTACGGTTTTACAAAACAAAATTGTAATCAATTTACAATGTATGTACCGATATATATATATATTGTAACTTTATTCAAGTAAATGAAATATATATATCTTTATATTAAATGTTGGACATTTTTGTATATTGAACAGCTGAGCGTAAATGCAAATAATATTTTGTATTTGTTAACTTTTAGATATAAATACATAAAATGATAAAATGTCTAAAATTTCTGACATTTCCATCAATCTTCGAGTGTTTTTTGTACAAAATATACCATTAATATTAATTTATGTTATTTATCTTTATTTGAGATAACAGGAGACAAAATAAACCATGTTAAATATATAACCGTGTGATAATGAATTTAAATTTCGAGCCGATAATCATGTAAAAATATTGAACATTTTATAAATTGTAGGAAAGAGAAAAATCATGAATCAAAGTTGAAATAAAGAATAAAAGAAAAGAAAATACAATATTGTACTTTATATAAAATGTTACATAAATCACAATAGTAGGTAATAACGCTTTGTTTTGGACTAATATTTATAATTAGCAAATTCCTATACAACATATCCGTACTCTAATTATAACGCCTACCTCTATACTCCAATGTACGACTTTTCGACGGATATTTTCGTATAATACTTCCATACAATTTGCGTATTTCGTCTATTATTATATCAAAAAAGTTTTCATTGCATTAAGTAAAATAAATTATCAACGCCCAAACTTTATAGTTATCTCTCGAAGAACAGTAAAAGGATGATTGTAATAAACATTTTTACGTGTTGATTTTGTTATAGGAAAAACGTATTACTTGCGAGAATTGTACTGTTTATATTTTTAATATAACAAGTTGAACATTAATAATAATTAATCATACAAAATTTATTTGGACTTATAGCGAAATATTTTAATATCATTTGAATCATATAATTTCTTTGAAAACAGGTGTAAATGTCGTTAAAGTGTACGTTCTGTTTGAAAAAAAATTACCAAGTGATGTTCATGAAACGATGACGTGATCGCGATGAAACATTAGTGCATTAAAACACTGGAAAAACGTAACAACTAGAATTTGGATTAAATCACAAATACGATCGTTGGGAAAATGTCCGTGTAGTTTTCAAGCTCGAAACGACGGTTTAACCGGCAAAAGCGACACGAATACATTAAAACCTTTAGATTTGTTTGTAAACCGATCGACGACACACTTCATTTTTGAAATGTTTATATTTACTTTCTTAAAGCATTATTGAACAACGCGTATTCGTAAACTAAAATAAATAAAATAACTGACATGCGACTATTATGATTATAATATTATATTATGTTAACAATGTGATTATCACGAAAAAAACAAAAAAAAAAGGTTGAAATTTAGTTGATTGTTAACCCGTTCACCTGTACGCACAGTAAAAGTAAGTAATATTATTATTCCCTAGCTGTTGCGTTGTAATAAAATATACATGTTACCTAAACTCGTACTGTGGTTTACGGTGATTAAAACTTGCTATTTTCGAGCTTGATTATCATAACTTGAATGCGGCGCACATATATAACCTACCCGGAGCATATTATATAACGTATATTATACATTTCGAATAATTCATTCGAACCCAATACGATAATTCGCGTAGTCAAATTATTTCCGGCAATCCTGTAAATGACGTGTCCTGTGCGAATGCGTCTGAATGCACATACTAAAGAAACTGCGACATTTGGATAAATACACGGTGAGATGAGGATATTATTATACATAAAATCAAAGTAAAACGACATAGATATATGGAATAATATCGTGTAAAAATTATCGTATCGTCCTGTTTCATCATGTATAGCGAATTAATACAGAATTTTCGGGAGAGGGCGGGAAATGATAATTTCATGGCTTTTTACCATATACACTTAAATAACTAGACATTTTTATGTATATTTTCGTAGAGACATTCATTAATTTCCGATCGTTTTTTTTTCATATAAAATATCCTAATCGCAGGACAATTAGTCCACGTGGGTTTTAATCGTATATACTACACCTATAGTTAATGTACACACGAGTGATTATAATTCGTGTAAATTAACGAGGTGAAAATGGATTTTGGAAACTTAGTATGCCTTATCACAACCATCGCCTAGTGCACCGTTTGAGAATTTTGTTTTCTATATTTTCCCAACAGATGCATCGAGAGACTATCAAATCCATCATTTGATTTGTGGTACCATTTTTCATTTTATATAAATCATAATTTATTATATTGTGATTTATTTATATCCGTACCTTGTTTCAATCGATCTTTTTTCCATCCATACAACGCCCACCTCCGTGCGGACAGACGTCGATCGACCCGTCAACACGACTTTCGACTGTCGCGTCCAACCACCGACTTCTTTTCCACGCCTTCGGCATAAACGTTCCGCATTTTTCCCAACGTACCGTACGTACAAACCGACTTCGACTTATATGCTAAAGATTACTCGATTTTTTAAGAATAATCGAAAACCTGAAGATTAATTATATGATTGATCATCTAGTGTACCTATATAGTATAAAGTACGAAGTATATAGGATCATTCCGTACATCCGCATGTACTTATTTATTTTACAAAATGTTTATACTTACTTTCATAAAATGTACACTCACAATATAATTGGGTTCTATTTAATGTAAATAATATAGTTTTATAAATAATTATTATAAAGTTACTAAATATTTATTAGATGTATCCTTTTATTTCTGTGTAAATCGGTCAGTAACACTTTTAGCAACTTAATTTTTGAACATTAAAAATGTGCTTTTTCATGGTCATTTATATAAAAAGTGATTTAAAACTTTTTTTTATTAAACATAATATGTAATATTGAGATCAGTGTATATCAATCGAATTTGTAATTAATAATTATCATTGCTCAGTATTAAATAAAATATGTAGAGAATTTATTTAATGTTCAACACTTTGTGACAATTTTGACAATGAACTCTTGTAGAATTTTTATATGTTCTGAAATTATATTATTAAACTTAAGAAAATATATTGTAGTGGATAACTAGACACCTACTGTTTTTATGACTTGACTGAAATTTAGAACTATAAATTAAATAAATCCAATCATTATTGGTTCGAAACATAAATGTCTTAAACAACATATAGTGGGTATATACAGAGTGAGTTAGTAAAATAATCAATTAATAACTATATTGTGATAATTTCAGACAAAAATGGACCCATAATATATAGTTCAACCCAACTAAAAAAAAAGTCAATATTAGATTAATTTTAATTTGGTTTTACTATTTACTCAACAGTTGTTTACATAAAACTATATTAAAATGTATATAAACGTCTTTAAAGACGTAAATCATAATTTATATTGTGATTTAAACTTTCATTTAAAATCCTAGTGAAGCTATATGAAATGTATTACTTTGAAAGTTAGATATTTTGTAAGGTTTTCTTTTAAAATAAATTTATTTAGTATTAAATATTATCACATTTAATTAATATAGGTTATACTAGGTAAAATGAAGTTATACGTTAAAAAACGTATTGCCCAAAGAACGGTGGCCAATTTCAAATTATTGGAAGTAAAGACAAATAATAAGAATATGAAGAATGGAAAATGTATTAAAATGCTATTTGTAATTTTAATCCAACTTATATTAGTAAATAGTAATAGAAATTTATTTTTAAATATTTCCCAATAGAATGATAAAACAAATATTAAAAATTAAACGTACCCTTTATAAATCAAATTATGATTTTTCATTTGAAAATAAAATTATAAATCCATCTAACTAGATATGAATAAATTTACTCTTGTTGAAATTTGAATCAATAATTTTGTAACAAATTTTAGAAACACTAAAATAAATAGATATGTATGATGATTATTATTTATGTTTTATGCAACGGATTAGTATATGAGAATTCTCGTATAAAAAACCACGAGTTATGTAACTGTTTATACAATAAATAGTCGGTGAACAAAATTTCTTATTAAATTTGTTATTACCTGAGTCAAATTGGAATTTTATTGCATACGTTGTATATTAGGACATTCATTGAAAACAGTATTGAATTTTTTATAATTATTTATGATATACCTACATGTTTTTTCAATAAGTATGTATAGTATACACATTTTCGTAAATATTATTAAAAACATTTTTTGTCTTAAGAAGACATCAATGATTTTTAGTACTAAAAAATATGTTTACCAAAAACAAACGAAAATCCCCCTTAAAAATATAATTCAATTTGATTTCTCTGTTTAAATATATATTATAAAGTATAAAAAAACGAAATTTCAGAGATTTCATCAAACAATTTAATCGGTGATTAGAAACATATTTTATAAAAGTATTAGTGTTTTATAAAAGTAAACGTAATTTAAAAATTGGAAAACAATACAGTTTTATATTGAACAATATGGTAGTAAAAACCAATAAGTATTTTAATGTATTTGATGTATTTTCTAATAGGTACATATATTAGATTTAAAACTATTTTAAAATGCTTTGTTATCGGTTTTACATTAACTTGCTTTTGAACAAATATTGTGATGACTCAATAATAAAAATTGGTACCAATATGAGACTATTTTCAAAATAGGTACCTACTTTTAAAATTAATTTTAACATTTATTAGTTATTTAATTTTTATTATTCAAAACTTTTCATAAAAATTTTTAATACTGTACCCCTTGAAAATGTATTATGTGGTGTCTTCTTAATAAATAATTAATTAAATAAAAAGCCTATAATAAACTCAAAAAAGGAAAAAGTGTTAAAGTACTTACAATAACATGTACAAAAAAGTAAAAATAAGTATTTTTTAAAAAAAAACTATTGTTTAAAAGAAATTAAATTTTTTAAAAACATGGCTCCTTTTTTGTTGTCATAAAAAGTGTATGTAATTTATGTATTTTTTATTTTATAGATAATGAATATTTTTTTTTGTAATGCAAAATGCCTTTAAGTATGTTTTCAAATATTTATAAAATTATATTATATTTAGAATATTTTGTTTAAAATTAAAATCCTTTTGAATTTTAAAAAATAACGTAAAATTAACATAATATAATATACATATATGCATATATATATAATCAGGAATATCTAATAAACAATAATTAACATAAATTTACACAATACATAAATATATTTTCTATTAAAATATAATATACCAACCTATAATTATTAATTAATTCAAATTATGTACATTATAACGTTAAACCTTAAGCTAGCTGCCAATATAATAGAATATAAACAGTATAAAGTACTAAAAAAACTATAAAAATATTATAATAATTACCATAATTATTTTTTCTAATGAATAATTTGATTATTTAACATTTTTGCCACTAAATAAAATAATACCTATGCATATACAAACTTAAATTAAGTTGGACAGTATTTATAATTATAAAAAATTAAAAATAAACATAAATTTAATCAAAACAGTGTGTCTTAATTTATATTTATAAAAACGAAAATAATTTCAAGATAAAAAGGGAAAAATATATTTACGTTTATTGTCACTTTTGATTAAAAGTGTTAATGGATCTTTCTCCAAATCCTTTCCCAAAATCACTGTACTATACAATGAAGTCTATATAAAACTCATTTAATGTAAATGCAACATACATTTTATATAAATAGTAACATTTTTATAATGAATACCTTTGCTATCTTCGTAGTAGTTTGTGCCATATCAGTTAGTTGCTCTTTCAGCTGTAAATAAATGTACTGATTCAAATAAATGCCGTTCTGACGATAAATAATTGTAAATAGAAAAATATGTTAAAATAAATGAATTGGTTTTTGTATGAATACTTATATAATATATGAGGGATATTTATATAGTCAGCAAAAGTGAGCAAATAGTTACTCAAATCGAATTTATAATAAATAAAATAATAAAAATAAAATAACATTAATTGTTAATACATTTTATATCCACCAGATTTAATAATAATAAAATTATATAATATTCAAATAGTTTTTAAACCAGAAATATATTTATATTAAACTATATTTATTTAAACACAATATTATGTAAAACTGTAATATTGTATAACGTGAAATAAACTTTTTTTTGATTAGTGAAATTTAGTGACGTGAAATTATTTCAAAACGCCAATTTATTATTATGAGCTTTGATAAAATGTGTTGTTTATTAATAGATAAATATAAAAATTATGTAACTAAAAGTTTCAAAATAACACCACAATAATACATATAATTTCGAACGGTATTGATTGAACTTAAAAACTAAATATGTTTATGTTACAGATAATATACAAATGGAATATAAAATTATACGAAATATGATGTAATAATAATTATTAGTTGTTACTATATTATGTTCTATCCACGATTTACGTATAATTAATTCAAATTCATAATGAATAATGTTCACATCAATTATGGAAAATAGTTTAATATTTCTAAAGAAAACGTATATTTCAAATATATTTACTTAAGTATATAATAAATATAACTATAAGTAGGAAGTGATTAAAAAAAAAAAAAAAAAACAATTTTTACTTATTGAATTATCCATTAATATAACTAACTAAAGTATACTACTCGTATAATAGTAATAAGTTATTTTATAACTATTGATAATTAATTTATAAAAAATTATCTAATGATTAACTCAGCATAATATTAGATATTAGAATTAGATCTTATCTACCTTATTTAAAATGCAAATTAAGGAAAGAGTTATATTATATGATATAATATAAAAATAAATCTGACTGATCAAGTTAATTAATAGTTTAAATCGAAGTTTCAATTTAAGTAATATTCAATTAAATAAAATGGCAGGTAAAATTAATATATGTTGTCAATTGTCATTGGTTTTACATTTTATTTTGAACTACTGAGCGCATCTCCAAACAGAACTTAAACCCTTGGTAATTGTAATGTGTTTGTAAAAACGATTCTGAGAAGAGCGATAGTGTAAAAATGACAATAACTGCCAATTATACATACATTCAGATATTCAGTATTTTTAAAATTAAATTGTAAGAAATAACGTATACAACAAATATGATTAAGTTTCACTTATATAAATATAAAATACATAATTCAATTTATAATAGGTATGCATAATAAAGGTTAGGTCAATTATAAATTCTGTTTCTATCACAGACCATTTTATTCTCGGCTTTTAATAAATAAATAAACATCATTGTAGAACCACTATAGTGATATGAATCACTCATACCACTCAAAATTTTAATTCAATTATTCTTATAATATTATTATTATGATTATTATATTTATATTATATAATATTATTATTATTATATGATTATAAATATATCTTATTGATTAGCATAAAAATAAAATATATTAGAGTTTATTAACTTAAAATGAATAGAAAAAAATAAAATCTATAATTGAAAATTATTCTCTTTAATTTTGAAAATGTCATTTAATTAATATAAACGTTAAATAACCATATACTCTGTGAAAATGCCAGGTCTTTATATCTATTCTTCCATGAAAATTAAATTAATTTCATACCAAATGTATAAATATTGTTGAATAATTAAAATAAAAAAAAAAATTTTTTTACTATAGTTACCTACCGATTTTTTTTTAGATTCTTAGTAAAGCGTAGGAATGTATTGATTTTACAATAATGTGTTTTTTAAAAAAAAATTTTTATGTTTGTACCCAAATTCTATAAGAAGTACTCACATGAAGTACTATTTTTTAATAGTAAATGTCATCTAGTTTTTTCCTTTAAAGAGGTCATTCTTCAAGTTTTTAAATTTTAGAAAAAGTAAGAACGTAAGAAAAACTATCAAATAATTAGCACTTATATTATTATCACACTATGAAAGCAAATACATTTTTGAAATTTTTTCCCAATTTAGACTATTTATAGCAATTTTCAATTTTAAGATATTTAATTTATCATAACATTTTTAATTTTTATTCTTAAGACCTGAAAATGTGTACAATATTAAAATTTCATCATTCTAGCAACATAAAATACACTTTATAAATCGGCCGGTAAAATAATGTTTAATAGCCATTACATTTTTTTTTCTAAAATATGTGTTTTTTTGGTATGAACATAGCAATTTTTAATTTTGAGACATTTAATTCATAATACGTATAAAATTTCTACTTTACAGGAGAATTCGATTTTTTTTTGATAAATATTTATTATTAGATTAAAAAAATCAGTGAAGACATAATTTGTCGATTGGACTTGGTTCTAAATTTATATCAAATTTTAATTTAGCGATTTTACTATGTTCCTGTAGTAGCTTCATTTTCCCAAATTTCTCAACGTTCGTACATAGTCTAATGACAGCCGTTGGTGTTTTCATGCGGGGGTCCTTTGTTTGAAACCATTAACTACGAAATCATTGTTGGCACTATTTTGATATTTTTGGTTCAATATATTGTGTAATATTATTTAACATGATTAGTATAATCTACTAAACTGAAGCTTCGCTCAGAATTACATTTTTAAAAAGAAATGATTTATCATTACTTTCAAATTCAATCAATATTCTTCCCAACATGTCAAGTTCATCCCGGCTTTTTTATATGTTAAATACAATTAGAGTAATATACAATCAAGCTTAAGACCTTCCACATCATAAAACCTAAAATTTCCCATTTAAGATTTTAAAATCTCAAAATTTAAAATATAAATAAATACCTAACTCGAAATTACAAATAAAAATTGTATCATTGTCAATGAAATACTAAGCTACATATTTGGTGTACTCGTATATTTCCAGATATATAAATCATTCTTTTCACAATGAAGAATTAATAATTATACATGCATTTTTTGGTCGTATTTCTATAGGTGTTAGTCAAAAAAATATAACTGGAAAATAACCTCTTCAACGTTCCAACATCAACAAATTTTTTACTCATAACGTAACAATTGGATCATGTTTCTGTTGGTCGAAAAGTTATTTACAGAAAAAAAAAATGCATCATTGTAATATCACTAGCTCCCTCGCTCCACTCAGAATCTAAAATTATGTAGCTTACTTTGATAAACAATTATAATTGTTGTGTTAAATATTTTATTTTTTTAAATTAATAACTAAATATATATGTATATACAATTTATAGGTAGGTACAAATTAAATGCAGAAATATTAAAATAAATAATACCTTTTTACATCTATACTTAACAAGAATAACAACATAAACATTATTTTATTATTAGGATATATTAATAAAATATCCTTACCTACTTAAAGTAATTAAAATTAACTATAAACAAAAACTATTTAACTCGTTTATATGCTCAGTCTTGTCAATAAGTATATCTACCTGCAATGTATTTATTTCATAAAGTACTTTATATTTGATGTATTTTTTTACTGTTTGTAGTGCATACACTATATTTAATCGAATCCAAAATTCATTCACACAAAGTTACTTCATTTAACACCAGTAAATTTGGCTAATTAAAGTTTATTTACTTATTGAGATTATTATCGACAACTAAAAACTATTGATTTATACCGAAAAGTCAGTATTCGCGTGTCTATTCACACACGGTTTATGTAGAAACAACTTCTGCGATTTAATTTAAAACACGGCATAATAAAAGTCGTTGAGAACAATAAGCCATCCAATCTAATTTATTTTATTCATTTTAGCTGTTGATAACTTATTTGAACAACCAGTGACTTAATGTATTTAAATATTTAAAAAGTCCCAAATACCCCTCTAGATATATATATACATATACCTCTACCATCAGAAACACTAAACTAATTTAAACTATAAGAAAGTAATTTTAAATTTTAAATTTTATAGTTTCTATAAAATCCTATATTGTAATTATCTCTAATTGTTGATTCATGTTTATGTTTAATAAATAAAATAAATGAATAAGTTTAAGATATCTAACTGGATACGAGTGAAGTCTATCATTACCATTGGTGCTTATACAGGATATAGTGCAACAATATTACTTTACAACAAAATACTGTGTATTTAAAAAAAAAAAACTATGTTAAAAACGATATAAATTAGTATTATGCAATTCATAATCATTTTTTGTTCATGTCGGTAGTGTCTTTACGTTTATAAAAACTGAGTAGGTACTGGAAAATCAAAAAATTATCCTTTTAAAGGGTTGATTACAATGAGTTTTCTGCCAAAAAAATGTCTTTACTACAAAACTCATCTTCGATTTTTTCTATTCGAAAATTTGTTTCCAAAAATAAAAATAAACCTTTTATTATGTAATACCTATAGATCACTTTCTCTGTAAAAAATTTAAAATGTTCACCAAATTATAAATATTAAATGTATATTAAGTAGATATGAGAAGTATTAAAAAGAATATAGGCGAGTTTTCCCATCTCGGATGACCGCGGGAAAAAAAAAATTGCGTACTTGGGTGTGGAGATAGCCTAAGGGACCAAGTGACCAGTACCAGCCTGACAGCGGCTGCGGTAGCCGTTCCATCAGCTATATGTGCGGGTCTACCCAACGGCCGTGATGTCGATGGTGTAGGGAAAGCACCAAAGTGTTTTGGGTTAGATTCGCACTTGAGTACGCAGGATAGGTTCAAAGTGCGAGTAGGTACGTGGAATGTA
>JAIPRL010009390.1:0-17727 GCA_025469235.1 Pemphigus obesinymphae
GATTTTAATCATTTTAGAATCTTTTTAATATGTTTATTAATGAAAATATTCAAAACGGTTTGAAAATACGTTTTTTTTATAACTTTACCATCAATTTTTTTTATTTTTTTTTTTTGTCATTTTAAATTAAATTATGTTTTATTTATTTTATTTTGTTTTTCTATTTAATAATATAAATATACAAAGTATAAATAGTATAAGGTATTCTTTATATTATATAAAAGTAGGTAAGCGTGAAAATTGATAATCATTATAAATATAAATAATAATATATAAATTAAATATAATATGAGTATTAAACATTACAGGGTTAATTGATTGATTTTAAATTACGAGTTTAATCTGAAACTCGTAGTTTAAGATTCCGATTGTCTATTCATATATACCCTTATTTCCCATATTTAACATCTGTGTAGGTAGGTAGGTTGTTAAGGCATCAGGTTCAATAGGTCCCCAAATAATAGTTCAGTGAATGGTTGCGGTTCCGATACCTAACGGTTGATTATTCTTTTTTGCAATATTTTACCATTTATTTGATCTGCATTAATGTACCTGAAATATATTGGAACGTTGACTTGATGTTGCATAGATGTCACAATGAGACGTCGCATATTCAAATATAAAGTGTTGTTGATGGGAAGTTAAATATTGATGTTAAATAGACGTTTATTGAATGATAGCATTGCGGGACATTTGCAGTTACATAGATGTTAATTTAACGAAATAGTAACACAGTGTGCAATGTTACACGTTTCATGTAAACCTCTATGTAATGTTTTCGGGACCGTTTATTGCACAGTGGGAAGTGTTTACTGGGAAATACGACACTGGTCATTTAATTATTTTGTTCATCACACTTTGTTTCGTTTAAGAAATAATTCCTCGCCAAGTAAATAAATTATTGAAACAAAATACTTTTACTTAAATTCAATATACTTAGCATTAAATCATGATATCACATCTTTATAGTGCATAAAGGTCTAATATTTTTTTTTTTTACTTAGCCATTTTTACACGAAGTTTACGAAGGGTTTTTGTTGTGATAATAATTATTGTAGTTTTTACTTTCGGTTCACTGAAATAATATACGATCTGTGTCTTATCAGAGTGTAATATTTAGCTATAATTGCAATAGTAAATCAGAAAAATGTAGAATAAATAATTATATAAAATATAAGGCGTTTCTTATATTCTTATGTCATTTTCCTTAGTATTTTTTTTTTATATTATCTATTAATGTCTAGATTCTAGTTGCTACTTTACCACATATATCTCCAATAAAAATTATAATATAAAGAAGATTTTTTTTTTAAACTGGATGAAAAATATAATTATTATCTACTAATCATTTTTTATATTAATCACATTAATGGTATTGTAATACATCAATCACAAAAATAAATATTTAAATGTCTATGGGCATAAAAAGAACGGGTATATGGATTTTTCCTAAATAAATCAAATCCTAATTGTTCTATGAAGACGTGGATTTTTATCATTTGGTTTATTTTAGAAAAATAATAATGATAAATATTAATAACTTAATTTTAATAATATAAATATAATATATTATACTTATATATAAGTATTTTTTTTTTATGCTAATTTAGGTCATAATGATAAATTTAGTAAGTATTTTTTCACAAATAATTTATATTTGATTGAATATAAAATTATAAATAAATACCTATTTGTTATATTTTGGGTTATATATTAGAAAAAAAAAAAATGTTTGCTAATATATGTGTAGTAGGTACAATGAAACTATATATATATATATTATATATGTTAAAAATATATATGTATATGAATTTGTACAATGTATATGCTGATGGGTATACTAACAATTCTAAAAATGTCATGACACTTAAGTCATAATTATAAATTGTCTATGTTGCATTTTTTCTAATTATTACTGTTAATAAAAATATGATAGTATTCTGTTCAGTCTCGCTCGCGAAGAGGTACTTGCAAAAGACTTCCGAAAAGGCGATATAAAATATTCGTGTTTTATATTGATATATATTTAAGATTCTATTAATTTGTATTGCCGCATACGTCAAACCTACATTGACGTATACGATATATGCAATTTTTATATTTTGTAATTAATGAAGATTATGAATTAGATGGTTCAATGTACACAACATTGGTCGAGACCGATCGTCTCTTGTTATATTGCTGTCTTATCTGAGTTTATAACTGCCGTGTATATTAATCATTTTCCTCTATTCATACCTTTTACTTATCGTAGCTCATTTAGGTTAGTATTATCTATATCTATATACTTTTATAGGTATAAATATGTTATGCCTGATATGTACTAAAGATATTTTTGACGGAGACGTAATGAAATGTGTAATTTGCAATGAATTTTTGCATTTTGCGTGTGTAAGTTTCAGTGAACAAGCTTATAGAAAATTATCGGTAGCAGTAAAAAGCAAAATTACATGCAAGAAATGTAAAACTAAAGAGGAATCTGTTTTTGTTGGATCAAATGAAACTTTATCGAACTTAGCTAACACTGTAAATTTTTTGAATAGTTTGATGAGTTTGGTAAACAATTACGTGAGTTATAATCTCTATCAAAGAATTTTTGAATGAAAATTTAATATTAAAAGAAAATAATAACATTTTAAATAACCAAGTTAATTCATTAGCAAAACGTGTTAACCTACTTAAACAAAAATCAGTTGTAAATTATGTTGAAATAATTGAAGTAAATGAAACTAAAATTAAAACTGTAAACAAATTGTGGAGGAAAAAGCATCGAAATTAAATATTCAAGTATCAATATCAAAAGCCTTCCGAGTTAAATCCAAACACAAAAATAAATTTTAAAAAATCGTAGTCTATGAAGCGATAAAGACAAAAAAAGTCAAAGCAAGCAAGATAAACAAAATTGGGAAGGAACTGGTATTTTCATTAATAACTATCTTAAAAAATTAATAGTGATTTATTATACAACAAGATAATGTGCTAGAGATAATGGGTATAATTTTTGTATTTTGTCTGGTATAATGACTATAAAATATTCTTGAAAAAAAGTTAAAATTCAAAGGTATATATTATATATGACAAATATGATTTGGATAATTTGATATAATACTTGTTTTCCTCAAATTAATGTTTTGGTCTTTAGTTTTCAAATGACTCATATTAAATGGAACTAACCAATATTTTTAGAAATGTTTTAGATTATAGGACAATGTATTCTGACTGTATCTATAAATTTATGCACTCTATTAAATGTGCTAATAATAAAACTCTTTGCGTATTTAGTTGCAATATATGAAGTATTAATTCTAATTTTCATAATTTATTACTGTTTCTCGAAAATTATATGAATAGTGTTAATGTAGATATAATTAATTTAACAGAAACTTGGCACGATATTAGTTATTGTAATTATATGATTAATGGTTATAATTTATTTTATTCGAAATTAAAAAGAAATCAAAACAATGGTGTCATTGTTTTTATGAAAAAAAAAAACATATATGCATAGAATTTTATGAATATAGTTTAATTAAGGAGGCTAATATTTTAAAAATTTATTTTACATCAGATAATCTATCTATAAATATTTTATGTATAGATCAACCTAAAGTGATAGACACGAATTTTTAACTAATTTTAATAATATTATTTTAGCAGAAAAATGTATTAATGAGTTATAGGTGATATTAAAATAAATATTGTAGGAATGGACTCCATTGATAATGATTACTTAAATATTCTTTGGGAACATGGTTTCACATCTTATATAAATGTGTACACCAAAACATCTACTTGTTATAAACATGCATGTGTAGATGATATATTTGTTATTGAACCTAATAATAAATATCTAAATATAGAGGATGGAGTCATTCAAACTAGTCTTACTGACCATTTTTATGAAAATTCTTGCATTCGAACACAATAATGAAAATATAATATTAGAAAATTCTTCAAAAATAACTAATTACACAATATTATTAGACCATATCAAAAATATTTGATTTGACGAGATCTATAAAATTGATGTTGAAATAGCTGTAATAAATTTTCTAAGTAAGATAAATAATTCAATTAATGCTTCAATTACTTATAAAAAAGCAAACTCCAAAGGTAAACTGCTTATGGAATTTATGACCCCTGGTCCGCTTTACTCTTTACGGCGAAATCAAAAATTATCACTCAAAGTACAGAAACATCCTAATAATAATGATCTGACTTATTATAAAAGATATAAGGTTTACTAAAACCTTACAAACAGCAAAAATTAATTATTACAAAAAAAAATTCGAAGATGTTTCTTTCAGCCCGAAACTTATGTGGAAAGCCATAAGAGAGGTAATCAATAAAAAAAGAAAGACTGTAAATGATGAATTGAAACAAATTAAAATAATTAATGACCTGATTTGGCTTGATAAAAATCCTCTCAGAATTTCTAATATATTGAACACCTTCTTTATTAACATTGGTCATAATCTAGCTAAAAATATTCCTCCTTCCAACCTAATGATTGAAACCCAAACTTCATAATATCTTTTGATAATTTGTTTAATATTAATATAATACAATCAGATGTTCTAACGATAATAAATAAACTAAAAGTTGAAACTGCTGAAGGTTTTGATGGCATATCTACCAAAATATTTAAACTAATTACACTTTACATAGTTAAACCTTTATTTTACATATATAACCTAAGTATTACAAATGGTATTTTTCCTAAATTCTGGAAATTACCAATTGTAAGACCTCTTTTCAAAAAACGGAGATAAAGCTTCTATTAATAATTACAGACCAATCTCTGTGCTGAGTAATTTTTCCAAAATATTTGAAAAAATTATTTAAAGTAGATTTATGGCATTTATAGAACATAATAAACTTCTTTCTTAAAATCAATGTGATTTTAGATCAGGGATAGGTATAGAAGAAGCTCTTTAAAGTGCAACAAAATTTATTACTGAGTCACTTCATAATTTCAAAAAACCACTAGTAATTTTTTTGGACTTGGCAAAGACCTTCGACACAGTAAATCACAGAGAGCTAATTCATACTTTACCCAACTTTGGTGTAGAAAAAAATTGAAATTTTTTAATTAATCGAAGCCAATCCGTTAAAATAATTAATGTCACTGGTAATGAACTTTCTTTGAACTGTGGATTACCCCAGGGTAGTATTCTTGGACAAATTTTATTTATTTTATACATTAACAATATATGTAACTTTGAAATTAATAGTCAAATTGTAACCTATGCAGACGACACATATCTGCTCTTTTTGGGAGATACATGCATGATAAAAGCATCGTGTGGGGCAAAGAATGTTATTGAATATCTAAATTATAGAAAATTATCTATTAATTATAAAAAAACCATGTTTATTAATTTTCTGATAAACAATAAAGACGAACTTCTTTATGATCTAGTACTACATTTCTGTGATGACAACATACCTTGCAACAGTAGTCATTAACACATTACAATTGGACTCTAATATCAGATATTTAAGTTTAATTTTCAATAAAAAATTTAGTTAGAATCTTCATGTAAATAGTTAAGTAAAGACTTCGGAGTCTGAGTTTCAGTTTTTGTAAGTTACGCAATATTATACCTGTACAAACATTGAGTATAGTTTCCCTATCTCTGTACTAATATTTATTTCAGTACAGTTTGTTAATTTGGGATGGACTAGCTGATAATGCGATACTTCCTTTAGAGATACAACAAAAAACATTTATCCGTATATGTCTACGTAAGTCTTCTTTAGAAAGCTTCTCATAATATAAATTTATAACATTTAATGTCTTACCAATTACATTATTATTTAAAAAATTGGAATTCTATTCTTGTTGACCAATGTAAAATTTTCGGTCAATTCTAATGAAAACACTCAACACAAGAAAATATGTAGGATTTGATATTAAAGTGCCTTACTAAAAAAATCATTTGGTCAAAAATTCGTTGACTACCTTGCTCCAAAATTATTATAATTCTTTACCTTTGATAGTTAATGAAAATATTATAAGTAATCAGTATAACATCAAAAAACTAATCTATAAATGTTTAATATTATCTTTAGAAGAAAATGCAGACTCCATTTTTAGATAATTTTAATTTTATTTTGTAAATTTTATTACTTTGTCCTTCTTTCTTTTTATCTGTTTTATACCACCCAATTCAAATAATATAGTATTATATAAGTAATTGTCTATGTAACGTATTTGTCATATTTTATTTTATTTTTAAATCCATTTATGTATATTACGGTTATTCTTATTTTATTGTACATTTGTTATCAAAACTATATTTTATGTAAGTACTCTCTGCCTTCAACACAAGCATTTGTTTAAAGAAGGTAGATACTCATTTCCAGTAAAATATTTTGTACTTTAAATGTTTTTGTGACTTCAAATAAAAAAATTAAAAAAATGTAGTTTTTGGCCCCATGTAATATAAATAAAATATCGTGTTTATTTTTATTACCTTCTGTTACAAATATTTCATGAAGAAGGAGTCATGTGGGAATTTTTATATAAAGGTTATAACTGATGGCTAAACTACTCTATCTATATATGTAGTACTGTTAATATGTAAATGACTGATTTTTATATTCAATAGATTTCATAGATTACATAGCTACATTATTATAGATTGGAAATCAACAAATACTTTTTCTTGTAATACTGATTCTTGATTTTCAAATTTGTTTTACCAATTTTTGATATTGGACAGAGCAAGATAGTCCATTATTTATTTGGATCCTTGAACAAGATATTACAGCATTATTATTAATTTTCAGAATTGAAATCAAAGATACATCGTTCTATTCGGAAAACCATTTTAAACGAATTTATGTATAATTATTTACTAATTCTTGATGTATAACAATTTTCATTTATTTTTGGTAATATTCTTTTCGCTTGAGAAATCTATTGAAAAAATCGAAATTAGTACTAAATACTACAGAATATGACAACCGGAATGGAAACTGATAAAAATGCACATTTGCAGCATAGGCTCTTGACATGGTACAATCGGTCTGAAGACTGAGGTTAACAGTAGGGGCAAAAATATGATAAAATTAAAGAATTTTTAAACTTATGTTTATGATAACACTGAGTTGAATAGTATAATGAGTTAATTATCTAGTGTGGTATATAAACATGAATTAATTATAAATGAATAATATAAATTACATAATAACATAAATTTCAAATGACTTGAGTAAAAATGGCGTGATACAAATGGAAAAATTATTTTAATTTGGCCGTATTTTGGTGCCTACAGCTATCCTTATGTGTCACAGCCATCGCAGCATACTAAATTAACGTTAATAAAGTGTGTTTATACTTTTTAAATGTACCAACAGCTTCTTGATTATTTATTAGTAATTTTTGAATCAAATAAATATTATAATTGACAAATATTAGTCAAAATTGAATCAAGGTACCTACCATATTCTCTATATCATCATCAATGGAATTCATAAAATTATCCATTTCTACAAATTTAGTAATAATTTAATTCTCTTCCAATTTAAATTCTTCTTTAAGTTCTTCAATATCTGAAAAATGTCCTCGTCATTGAGTGCCACGATTACTGATTAGTGAATAAACACTAAAACAATATTATATAAATAAGAGTAAAGTTTTGTAAGATAAGAACGATCGTTCAATGGACGCGTACATAAAAAAATAAAAAATCATTGCAATTCAATTAAATTTAATCTTCACTAAAACCCTTTAGATTTTCGGATGTTCGTCCACCAGTATTAATTTTTGATATTTTTATTAACACCAAAGGACCACAATTTTTTTCCAGTACCTGGTTTAGCTTATTTTAAATAACTTTTTTATTTGGAACAGATATAGTTTCAAAATATTTTTGAATATTATGAACTACTTTAATTGAATCCAATAAAGGTATATATTTCTGTTGTAAATTTTAAAATTTAAACGTGTTGATTTTCAGTCATAAATGAAATTCTGAATATAGCACATATAATTCTAAATTAACAAGAGAACTCTAAACATAGTCAATATGCAACAATTATTAATTACCACACATTTGTATTTTACTTTGGATGTTCTAAGATTTATCGAAAAAATATGCAATGATATAATATCTGAGTACTGATTATTATTATTTTTGTAATAGACTGATGCGATATATTATTTAAGAATTTTAAATATTTCTCATAACCTGGTAAATGAATATAGAAACGATCTAATATATCAAAATTGTTTCTATTTAATTCTACTTATAACGTTTCCTTATATTTTCCTTACATGAACTTATACCATGCCTTATAATTATTTTATTTGAAGAACTCGTATAAATTATAATCAAAATTTGTTTCTATAGGTATTAATTGTATTTAGAAAATATACGTGGATAGTGTAATTATAATAATAGGCGTATTATTGTACCTAAGTATATAATTATGCAGGAACACCAGGATAGATACAAGAATCTTGTCATAAAACAATAATTGGTACTACAAATTGTTTGGATATACAAGATTAAATACTCGTATACAGTTTTTTTTATTATTAAATAATAAATAAAATTACATACGATATATATTTTAATATAGGAACACAAACTTTTTCAGGACTAATACTTGGTCACAAAATAAGATAGGACGTACCACTATTAATGATAATCCCTCCATTTGCTTATGAGTCCAGAATATACCACATTCAAATTTACACCAGTAAAGTATTCAGTAATAATATATTTTTATATATTACATATATAAATATATATAATATTCATTTTATAATTAGTTTATATAATAGTCGTAGGCACTGCTGGTTAGGTCTGGTTACCTGCGATAGTTACGATATATTGTCGTATATATTATTGGTCCTCAAAAGGACCATTAAGTTTATAGAGCATTCAGCATATTACGTGCTGTTTTGTTCCGTCACAAAATTAACTTCAATAATGAATAGAACAAATTCATTAGAGACTAATAATTTTCACTAACAATTCAACATGCACACAATAGTAGTTTTAATTTTTGACTTAAAATAAGGTAAAAATGTTTTTCTTTTTTAATTTGAGACTTAGCGAGCTGAAATTATTTTTTGTTAATAATAAAGATTGTATTAAAGGCTACTTTATTTAAACTAATTTAAGCACATTTACCTTACATACATGCTAGACTTAAGATTTCTTAAACGGCCATTATAAAGCATAGGTAAAATTTTTATCAGTGCTTATTCTGATTTAACATATATGTAAATTTATTTATAATTTTTATTTATTTCATGATAATGCCTGAATTATAAATAAGAGTGGCTATAGATTATTTATCTTTGTCAGTTAAATAACTATTTCCTACAATAGAGTTGCTCACTTATGAAAATAAGTGTGAAGAAAATTGTCTTCAGATCGCGATTCGTTATAAAAATAGACGATTTCCGTTATTATTAACTATTTGAAGAGATTCATTGAACCTTAGAGATTTACATACTATGACTAAATCTCATTTTTATAGTTGAAGAATAAGTAACAATTGAATTCTGAATTTTACGTACAAGATTATAACTCAGCAAGAATACGAAAATTTTGATCATATGGTTATTGTCCAACTGCCATAAAAATAAATTATACCACACCACTACTAACTAAAATAGCTTACTATATAAATGAATAAACCATTAGGGTTTTAGGTAGCGCAAAATAATAAAATATCAAAAATTTTATATGAATATAAATAAAATACACATCATTTAAATTAAATATTTTCATTAATATATTCAAATTTCAGCTAATATCTCAACATGATAAAATAAAGAAAACAATATTTAACAAAGTTAAGGAATTTTTGTTGAAGAAATTTTATTTACTATACACAGCACATTTAATAAATATAATAGTTATATCTGTATAATGCATAATACTTAAAATTTAATTATTTTAACTGTTATTCACCTAAATATCTGTAAAAATTAAAGTTAGAAAAAATGTTGGTGCATCTAAAAAATTATACATATCCTTCTTCGATTAAGAGTCTAAAAAACTAACCAACAGTAAAGTAATAAAATAGGCCTTTTAGTCCACTTAATCAAATTCCAATCCATCTAAATAGATACAGGGTTTATACGAATTAAGAAAAAATCCTACATCACTGAATAAATCTGGACCTAGAGCTAATAGGTGTGTTCGCTCTTTAGTTTATGAACAATTTTTGTGACATATAAGGGATACACAAACCAATCAATATTTTTTATATGTACTTATAAATACATAATATTAAAACAGAAAATGTAAAATAAAAAAATTATATAAATATAAAAGGTGTTCTCATATTCTTATGATATTGCACGTAGTGTTTTTTAAATATTATCTATTAATATCTAGATTCTAGGTGCTATTTTCATCTATCTTGAATACAAATTAGAATATAAAGAGGAGATTTTTTTTTAAACTGCATGTACAATTTAATTATCTACTATCATTTTTTATATTATTAACATTGGTGGTATTGTTATACATCATTACATTTTAAATATATATTTAAATGTCTAAGGATAAAAAATAACGGGTATATGGCTTTTTCCTAGTCGTTCTATGAGGTCTGTTTGGAAGTTTATCATTTGGTTTATTTTACAAAATTAATAATGATAATATATTATTAACATAGCTTTTATAATGTAAATATAATAATATATAATATATCATAATTATATATACGAGTAAATATTGTTTTTGCGGATGCTAATCTAGATTACTCTGAAGAATGGAGTAAGTAATTTTTCTCAAATAATTTATATTTGAATGAATATAAAATTATAAAAAATACCTAATATTTTATCCCGTGTTATATTAAAAATATACATTTTTGCAAATATATGTATAGTAGGTACGGCGAAACTATATATATATGTTATAATTATATATGTATATTATGCGTATCATATACTTTGTATATGAATGTATGTGCATATATAAACATTTCGATAGCCCCTCCCTATTTATCAATAAATATATATATACATATACTAACAAATTTAAAATTTTCATCGCACCCATGTCAAAATTAAATATGTCGATGTTGATTTTTTCTGATTATTACTGTACGAGGAGGAACTCGCAAGAGACCTCCTAAAAGAAGAAATATAATATTTGTGTTTTATATTGATATATTTTTGCGATTAAATTGTAATAAGTTTTGTCTTATTATGTTTTGACGTATACGTAAAACTTATATTAACGTATACGACATATTTGGCAACTTTTGTATTTTTGAATTAATGACGATATGATTTAGATCGTGCAATGAAGTCGTTGGCTTCATGTAATATAAATAATATATCGTGTTTATTTTATTATTTTTTTTTTTTTTTTTTTTTGGAACCAATATTTCAGAAAGAAAGAATCGTGTGCCAGTAATTACATAAATATCATGCTATAACATCCAAGACCTGATTAGTATAATTTCATAATATACTGATGCAATATATTATATTAAAATGAACTTGAGTGCAACACCTTAAAATTTTAACTCCATTTAAGTATGACACATTTTAAGTGTAACTTTTTTGAGTGAAAAACTAAATAGGCCGAATTACTTTTAAGTGCGATTCGTTAACCTCATATTATATATTTTATCTTAATTTTATCGTAATAGTCGGTGACCGAAGTTTTTGAAAAATAACACTCTTAATTAATTATTTATAAAAATATTTCACTTGCTCCGGAATTCCTGGTTCGCTTTCTAGAAAATAATTTTTCACGCATAAAGTGTTTCTGTTTTAGGATGATAAAGTAGATGGATAATTGTTAATTGTATCGTACTTACTATTCTCAGAGTTTTTAAGAACTCGAACATCGCTTCACTCGGCTCTCGGCCGAGTGTAACGAGTTTCACACAACATACATAATATATTTAATAAAAATGTTGAAAAATAAAACAATAATATAATTTGGGTATAATAAAATATACTAAATACCTACTCTGTATATGTGAATTAGTTAGGAATTATCGTCTCGAGTTTTTATATATATGGAAATGTTTGAAGGCCTTCCCGATAATAGTTCACTTGAATGTATTAATATAAATATAATTAAAATTGTGAAAAATACTACGATTCCGACGATTATTATTATTCATTATTATATATACCTATATAAAATATTTCATGATAATAGCTGCCATTATCAAAAGAGTGGCTCTAGATAATTTATAAATTATATTTTAATTATATTTCTAAACAATATTTAAACATTTATGGATTAGTTAATTCACATTTTTATAAAGAAAAATTGTATTTGTATAACACCTTAAAAAATGCGAATATTTAGGTGTTATTTTAATTATATTATATCTCTGTATTTAATCTATACACCAAAACTTTATCATTATTTGTTTTATAATCTAGTTCATTTTACTGAAATAATAGTATTATAATTATAACTATTTTTCTAATCTCAATCTAGAAACATTAAAGCAGAATATAAATAGTAAGTGATTTTTCCAAATAATGAATATTTTGTTAAATATAAAATTAGAAATATATATTAATTTTATTAATTTCCATCCCGAGTATATGAGATTAAATTTTTTTTGTTTATATAAATTTAACGGTAATTGTTAATAATATTATTAAATAAATCGTGCAATTCATCCAATAGTCGCTTTATATAAAATTAATACTGATCTCTGATTGAACTCAATTGCACCAAAGTAAATTAGAGTGTGTGGAGATAAATGCCAGAATTAAACATTCCCGTATTGACCCTAATAAAACATAAAACAAACAATGAAAAATGTGTGAATTGAACTGACCAATTGGAAATAATTTCAAACTAGACCTGGCAAACAAACGACTCTAATAAGTATCTATAATATAACTAATTCGGAGTTATGGCATAATATTGTGTGATTGCAGATACTAGTAATTGTAACATTGATTCATACAATATTTTCAACATTTTTCCTTTCAGTCTATTTTTGCAACATATTTGACAGGAGAAACATCATTAATTGTGATCTGGTGATATCATCTAGAATTAAATTAATTAGTTTGCGAATGCACATTTTGAGTGAAAAATATTTTTTATTTCTTTCCTTTAATTATACAGCATAGCCACAGCAATGCAAAGTATTATACCTAGGGTATTAAATTGAATGATGTGTTCTCTCAGTGAATCTACTGTTATATACCCTACAAACCATATACTTAGATGTTTTCTTTTGAAACGAACTCGAGAATATTTAAAATAATAATTGTGACAAAATCGTTGTTAGCCCATATGGACCACCCCATGCCGAGTCGTTATACGGTCTACCGATTTCATACTTAGGCATTGTAAAATAATAACCAAAATAGTAACCGGGAGAAAATTAGCCATATGGACGGGCCCCATGCCGAGATGCATACTTACATATAACCTTGTACACGTAGCTATAATTAGAAACAAAAATGACAAGTAGTCCAAATAAAATCAGCATCTGGTAATTATTCCTAGTGCCGGCCTGAGTCTAGACGGGGGGAGAGCAGGTGAAATGGAAAATCAAAACGGACCACACGTAATACAAAATATAGTACTGAGAACATCTGCAATTCGGAATAAATAGAGGGTGTACAATAGTTAGACAGACCAATGACAATACGTAGTAAAGTGAGCAAGGAGTATATACAAATGTGCTTACGAAAAAGACACCCGATAATTAAATAATTCTTAGAAACAACGACTACATGCGGGCCAATGAGTTCAGTCCTACCTTAAGACGAATAATCGTGAGAACGGACCCCAAGTAGAGAGGTCACAAGGGGTCATCTCTATATAACTGGGTCCCCGAACACTGAAATTTCAGACGACCTGGGACTAGCGATTGCGACGGATATACTCCACGCCGGTGGATCCTTTATATTTTAACGTATAACATCTCTCTGGAGCTTAGTCTATTTTTAAGTAATTAATGTGAACTTAACCGAATTTTGTAATATTTTATATTTTGGACTTAGAATAATACTATTGTTCTAAGTTCTCCGAATTATTGTGATTATCTAATAAATATCGTGACGGAAAATTTGTGTTCGACTTAATTTATTTACAATTAACATCAAAAATCTGTTGGTGATCGAGTACCCTTCTGAGGTTCAAGGGCACGCACGCAACATTAATAAGACTCCTTATATTTTATTGCATGTTAAATTATTTGTATTCTCAGACAACATGAAAAATTATTTAGTCATCTAGGATTGAGCCTTACCTTTTAACTTAATGAATCGAAGTTTTAGACTATAACGTATTCACGAAATTCTATCACGGATATTATAAATTATACAATTTATACAATTTATTTTCTACGATCACGCGTACGACTAACTCGGAGCTTGATCTTAGCTTCCGATTATTTACTTATTTATGTCCTCGAATACACATTGGATATATTAATTGAAAGATACATACATTTCTTGTCTTTATTCTAAGAATTGTACACGATTTTAAGTTTTCTTTCTCTCTAAAACCTCTTTACTATACCTTTAATTAGCCTTTACTAAAATATAGTTCTGTTTTTGAGATCCTCATACTTCTAGAAATTCAATGAAAAATTATCAGATTCTATCAAAGTTCTTAAGGTAAACTTTCTTTGTATTTAAATTTTCTAGTCCTCCCCATTGTTATGTAATTATTAGCAATTTTCTGAATATGCCTAGCTTTACAGATCGTAGTTGAGTATGTGGTAGTTGATTACTGGTCCGTTTGTCGACAGGCTCTATAGAGTCTGCATCATTCATAGCTTGAATTTATTCCAGGGTTCTATAGAAAAAACTAAGAATTCTGCTCCTTTTAGTCTTTATATTCTGTCCTATAACTATCTAATAATGAACGCCCCTCTTAAAAAATGTATGCGTCTCACCAATGATGACTTAATGTTTGATTTTTATGTTGATTAATGTTGTTATAAGTTATGCGTTGTTATAAATTATTTCAATGTATTTTGATGTTTTATTATCTTAGAAATTTTGTATTATATTGTTACTAATATGATACTCGGTATATGGTTGTTATAATACTTACGATCATCTATACTATCCCAAATTGCTGTAAAATAAATATAAATAAATAAATAAATATCGAATACTAGTTTAATATACAAATAATAGTGGTCATTATATTGAGTTAAAAGGTATCAGACTTATTGTATTTAAATTTTAAGATTTATGTATTGTATTCCTTATTTTATAATTAGTTGTCTATTATAATATAATTATCTGTAAGCAACATAATTCACATGCTATTCTATAATCAAAATAGGACACAATTTAACCATTTAAAATTAAAATTTACTTAACATAAGACGAAATATAAAAATACAAAAAATGTTTAAGCATAAGATATTCAAATTTTCCCGTTCAGTTTTGCCTCACTATTTTCAAATTTAAAATTTTCGAGTATCACAGTTGTTATTGTTTATGTATATTTTGAATTAAATTTAAAATATGTATAATTGTATTACATACGACCAATGAGTTAGTTGTAAAATTTAATTCATAAAATCGATAATAATTCCGAACACACGGGATGTATAAAAATGGTTATAGATATAAGCATTTTTGATATTTTGTATTAAATAAACTGTGGTATATATAGAAACCTCTTTAATGTCACTCAATAAAAAATAAATCAACATAATCAGATAATAATTATATATTAATTACCATTATGCTTCACCTTGAAATGAGTTTTTTTCAAATATTTTATCATAATAAATAATTGATTAATAAAGCATAATTTTATTACAAATGCTATGCTTAAGTACTACTAATGTTTAACGTAATATATTTTCAGAATGAATTCTGCCCGTTAACAGTTACTTTGAAAATGATCTCTATATATTATTCATCTGACACATAAATAATAAAAACATATAGAGAATAATTATATATTTATTGATAATTGTAAATTCAATCAAATATAAATTATTTAAAAAAAATCACTTACATCTATTTGAATAAACTATATTACAAGTAACAAAATATTTATAGGTATAATATAAAACCGACTTTTATAAGGACTATTATTAATGTCAAATATACAGTGCTCGTCACTCCAATACATTTTCAATTTTCAATAGTACCATTTAATAAAATAAAGATAAATTTGAAAACGACGCATGATCTTATATCAGTGAACTTTGTACTAAGGCTACAAGCGTTTGGTAAAATATACTTAAACTAAAATATACAAATATTAACATAAAGTAAAAATGAAATATTATTATAAATTAAACAAGAGATTATACAATAACTGTTTATAAAATGAAAGTAAAATTTATATGGAATTAGTAGAGTGAAATAAGGAAAAATTAGAACAAAAACTATTTATAGAATTATGTTGATAATCCTTTAAATTAATATACTTATTTGAATTGTAAAAAAAGTGAATTATTTTATATTAAAAAGTAAAAACTTCATTGAGAAAATTTGCATAACAGGACCAAATTTAATTTAATTTATATATTTTTGTATAAAGTTAACCTGAAGTTAACATATTAAGTATTAAAAAAAGTAACGATTTAATACTTAACTTTTTAATTTGATTTAAAATTTTAACTCGTATATGGCCAATCTTGTATATTAAAATATACATAGACATGGTTCTTTAGGGTTTTAAAGATAAAAATATGATTCCTGACAAGACAGTATGCCACAACAATACATCGAAGGGTAACATTTGGAAAACATTGAATGAAATATGTTAGATTTACTGGTACAACTATACAGATATATGTAATAACTCCAAATCGATTTTATTATAGCACCAAGCAAGGAGACATTTATTCGCCAAGTCTAGTTTGGAAGATATTCCAATTAAGCAATTCAATTTACAAAATTTTTTGTTGTTTGTTTTAGGTTTTATCAAACGCAATACTGTAACGATTAGTTCCGCCGATAGTCTCTGCAAATTGTGCATTACTTGAGTTCAAGCAGTGATTAGTATTTATCTGATTATATGTAAACAATAAGTAAACTCCACGATTTAATTCACAATATCGTAAAAAATTCTAATACACAAAATTTGAAATATATATTAGTAAATTATTTTCATATAATATACTCGAGAAGAAAATTAATAAAATTAATATTTATTTGTTATTTTATATGTATGTAAAAAATATATAAAAATCACTTACAAGTAAGTTCAACATTTAACATTTCTAGATTAAAATTAACGAAATAGTTATAATGCTAATATATATATATATATATTAGGGTGGCCCTTAGTCGTATAGGTGATTTTTATTTATATTTATTTTTTCAGTCTTACCCTCTAATTTGGTTCCAATATGTATAAAAATAAAGTGTACAAAGTTTTGTTCCAATTGGTCAAGTTTACCCCGTGCCCCCCACCCCTTAAAGTTCTACATCATGTTTTTGTTTAAATAATGATGTTTTTCTTTAGTTTTTGGTTAATATCTCGTTTAATCGTTTTGTTTGAAAATATGTATAAAATATTATTTGTAGACAATTTAATTTAATATAATTCTTGTTTTATACAAATTTTGATTAATATAATATTTTCTAAAATAATTAATTATGGGGCATAAATGTTCATAAATAATGTTTCATTAAAATAATATTTATTTCAAATAAATTAACATATTAAAGTAGGTATATATCAAATATTCATTAGTTAATTTTGGAAAACTATCTCCTTACTTTTATTTACTATTTAAAATAATCTTACTATAATATAATTGCATTTG
>JAIPRL010009391.1:0-17727 GCA_025469235.1 Pemphigus obesinymphae
CCAAAATATTACCGGATTATGTTATAACCATGAGATGACGAAGCACGCACATTGAAAAGGAAAATTATACCTAAATTTTGATACTAATTATAAAAAAAACTATTCACGTGTACCTATTAAAATAATTAAGTAGACAAGAGAATAATTACTGTAATAACTTTAATAATATTTGTAAATGACTGTAAACTTTTAAAGGCAGATATACAGTTATTGCATTTAGTGTGTTTTGTAATTTGTTTACTTAAATATCCAACCAAATAATATATTAGACACTCCTTTACAGGAGGAAGACAATAGTCGTGTTCAAATATGTCCGAGAATTCCTAATTTCCATCTTCAACAAGACCATCCATTTTCTTTTTTATGAGATCCAAAGCTGAGAAATCTTCTTTATTATCAAAAATTTGTTTAATTTCACTTATTGAAATCAAAGGCTTCTCATCATTTGACTATTCTATTGAGCAATTACCAAACCTTGGAGGTTTTAACAAGCTGTAAATAGACAGTAATTTGTACAGTAGTAAAAATGTTGGTGTTTCTCGATGGTCATTTGATCCCGCAGTTTGACGAATAGTACCAAAAAATTTCTAAATATAAATTTTATATATAAAACAAATATTAATATATTGTTAAACCATGATGTAAAACTACTATTTAAAAAAATATACACACTTCCAAATTATCTTGGGTAATTTTTCCGGTAAGAATGTATGTAAAATTGTATTCATCTATAAGGTACGTTATGATTTGAATAGTAGAGTTTAATGTAACTCTTAAGCCTTTAGAAGTATTGGGTGTTAAGAATTGCTTTTCACTTACTTCTCCAGTTTTAACTCTTAATTCCCAATCCAGGGGCGTATACAAGGGGGGGCGATGGTGGCGATTGCCCCCCTAGATATTTACTGTGTATGTACATATATCTACTAACAACTAAAATTAATTGAATTAAAACTAAAATATAATAAAACATTTATTTTTTATTTAAAACTTGAACATTTTTCTACATCAATATTACCTACATTGGCTACACTGTATAGTATATAGTGAAACAGAGATTGATAATATGATTCTTATCTACCTCTATAATATAAAATAATATAATAAATTATTTTGTGATATCATGATAAATGTGACACAAAAATCGTCATTTTTTACGGATATAAGTGATTTCACGTTATGTTATTTACTGTAATTTGTAAAGAACAAAAATGGAGTCGTTAAAAAGAAAACAGTATTTGCTTTCAAACTTTTTTTCAAATAAAAAAATATTAGTTACACCGTCAAGTGAAACCGAAGAATCAATCAGCAGTACCAGTACTCTTCAACAACTTGATGACATTCATGAAGATATTGATCAATTTCAAAGTGAAATAACGGACTTAAGTTTTGACAATGATATAGGTAATTTTATTGGTGAAAATATTGATGACTATACTAAAGTTAAACTGTTAGAAAATTCATGGAAACCACCAACAAATTTTAAATATCCATTCTCAGTTCACAAAAAACAAGGCAAAGACGAAAAAAGATTTTCAAGACCTAATAATTTTGACCAATACCCATGGTTAATATATTCAATATCTAAATTAGGTTGCTATTGTTAATACTGTACACTTTTTTAAACCTATAATAAAGGTGGTAAACAAAAGACTGAAGAATTAAAAAAATTGGTCACAGTACCACTTAATCAATATTCTAAATTACTTGGTAAAATTGGACATTTAGAAGTACATAACAATAATCATTATCATAAAGATGCTATTTCAAAATCGATTGATTTTTTAAAAACATATTCTTCGCCGAATAAACAGGTCATAAATATTATTAGTAGTGAACGTTTAAGACAAGTCCATATTATATACCATTGATATATATATATATTTAAACATGTTTCATGAATTGTTAAAAACTCAAAATTTTTGTTCTTTTTTTTGAATAACTATAACTCTTAAAAAAAATTTAAATAACGTAAAAAAGCTCCGTAAAGTTCTAGATAATGTTGTTATGTATAATTTGTTTTTTGTTTCATAATTCTAAGATGTTTGTAAGTTGCTAAAAATGAGAAATACTAACATGAGTTTTTCGTTGAAAATTGTTTGTGCTGACATCCTCTTAAGAAAATTAGTTAAAAAATTGAAATTACTCCAAGTAGAGTAAATTTAAAATTAGAAAAATAAATTTAATAACAAATATATACCCAAGTTATCATAAATTTGTTTGATAATATTTAGTTAAATTTAAGTTAAAACTCAAAACCAATGAAAGTAGTTTTGTCTTTAGTAATTCTAGAAGGTTTTAAAAGTGTTTATTGAATAATTTGAAGTTAAATAAATTGAAATAAATATTTGTATATAATAACATATTATTATTATATTATAAATAATATAATTAATTATAAATTATATTATATTAACATAATATATTCCACCCAGTAAGAATTTTTTATTAAAATATATTAAACTAAAAATTAATTAATTTAAAATTGTATAATTAAGTAAGATATACCAGTATTCCATCAACTGCCCTAGAGAAATCTATACGAGACTATTCCTCAATACCCCTCAAATGATCTATAATTTAAAAATTAGTTTTTATTGTTAATATAATTAATACTCATGCATGTATCATCAGGATTTGGAACTTCTAAAATTTTAAATAAGTAATTATTTATCAGAACACTGAAAATCTTGATGGACCGACCACTTCCATCCAATAATGTGTAAAATATACCATGACAATATTTAATTCCTCCTGAAAATTGTATTGATTGACTGAAAAACAACTTGTAATTAGTAAAAGTAATTGTTGACATAATGATAATTTATGAGATAGGCAATTAATTAGTTATTTACCTGAATTTTGAATATTTTGGAATCCTAAATGGATTGAAAATTGATTCCTATGATGTTCTACCATGTCAGCCGGTAAATGTGGCAAGGTCATCAACTATAAGACAGAAATTTATGTACACAAAGTTATTATAAATTATAAATTAAATCCAGTGTAATATTACCATTCTGACTATTCTTCTGACATCCAAATTATTATTTATTCGTCTGAATAAATTGTGTGTGTGGATAAATCGAATTACACACCTTAAACCATATTAATCACATAAATATTAAAAAATTAATAATTATTTTATAATACAATTCTAAATGTATAAACTCACTCTTATGTAATGAAACCAGCAACCAGTATTGGTACATTCTGGTACTACCATCATTATAGCATTTCGCAGACCTTGCCTATAATCCCTAATAACTTGTAAATTTTGATAGTCAAAATTAAGCTGCAAGTCATTACAAATAAATTGCAGAAGTCTGCAGTACGATTCTATCGTAGCATCGACCAACAAATTGTAAATAATTGGTATCGCCTGAAACAACAAGGATTATATATAATAAATATATATATTATGTATATAATTATTCTAAAAATTAAATATATTTATAAGAAAATAATCAAATCTTACAATATCGTTTATTATAATTTGAATCGTAATCAATTGCACTATGTCTTCAGGGTGATTGGGCCGCACTTGATATGTACCACTGATACATACAGTTCTCACTCTTGGTAAATGTACATCATTTGCTACAAGATGTGCAGAATCAGTAAAAACTAACCCAATCTTGGAACACCATCTTGCAACACATCAAGTCGACCCTGATAAAACCATATATTGGTTCAATTGTACCATAGCAATCGCTGCTGTCACTCTGAATTATCCAGTATGTCTCCCCACTCTCTTAGAGACTCTGGCAGGGGAGGACTAATTCTCCTTCTAGCATGAGCTACAGTCCTAATGGCAGTTGGTCTGCCAACATGCAGTGCTGCTCTTACACATCTAAATAAATCATAATTATTAATACATTGTTTTATTTTATATAAATTAAAAATCATTATACTTACTGTTGTACTACTTCATTATAAATTTGAACTGAAGGAACATCGTCTAGACCACCGTGTTCCCTTAGCGTATTTAGAAACATCCGAACTGCCATGTAATGCCCACCATGTGAAAAGTGAGTATACTGATGATTTCCAAGAATTATTAAAAGGATGCCACACAAAAGATTTTTAGTAGTAAAAACGTCATCTAAAAACAAACGAAAATGCATTTTGTTGTTTTTTGAAGACGTATTATTGAATAAATGTCGCAATAGTATATAGATATTTTTGATTATGCTTTTCATTTTATCTATATGTAACTCCTTCTAAAGTAGGTGTGTAACGCAACACACTGGTTTTTAAAGGGGTTATAGATAGGTAATTTTTATGAAATTTCAAGAAAAATAAAAATTTTAAAATATTTTAATATATTTTTAAAAAAGAAAATGTAACACTTTAAAAGTAGTTCTGTGTCAGTACCTTTTTATTATTGTTATTAACAAACATAACTTAGAAATATTTACGTTTTCAAACATTTTAAAATTATTAAAAATGAAAAATTAGTAAAAGATTAACAAGAAATTTACAAAATGGAAAAGTATTTTGAATTAAAAATATGTTAATTATAGCACAGAATTGTATTAACATAATTATCATAAATTAAATATACTTAATACCTATTTAATTATTAATAAAAAAAAATATATATTAAAGTATTAAAAAGAATACAAGTTGCTGCATTAGTCCTAACATAATATGTTATCTCATATAAGTCATATTATGACTTATATGAGACCATCCCATTTTGGCTTTAAGTCACCCCCTCCTACATCTAAAATTCGAAAAAGTTACTTTTATCGATTGAGTAATAGAAGACTGTATAAATATTAATTATAATATCTATACTACTAAAATTAAGTAGGTACCTATTTTATAAAATCCTCATCTGATAGAATTTTGTTTCACGTAAAAACATACGAAGGCATAACCATGACAAAATAGATAGGTATGTCAGCAATAATACGAATTTTAGCCCGATATGCGCATTCCCACTTTTTCCTATATATTAGGTTCTCCGTTTTTCATTCAATTTTGTGGTGACAGCTTGAAAATACATGCTCGATATAATTCCTATTGTAACCAATGAGAGACGGAGAACTTAATACACGGTAAAAAGTAGGGATACTTCACAGAGATGTGCGTATCACAATGTTGCTGACATACCTATCTATTTTGTCATGGGCATAACTATAGGCTGTATATTATTATATTATAAACTATTAGTAAATTTTTAATTTAAAAATTACCAGTAGGTATAGAAATACAGGTACCTAGTGCGGGTTAAGTACACCTATGTAATATGTAAACATATTTTAATTAAATAGTTTACCTTGTATTGTGAAAAATGTTGAACAACCAGTGAATATAACATGAAAATATAATAAAACCATAAATAATGGTTAAAATATAACCACATAGACGAAGGGTCTCAAAGGAATGAAGATGTTTGTAAAACAAAATATTGTAAGTATAAAATACACAATATTATTATATTTAATATAATATATAATAATTGTTTATAATATACACATATATTTTATAAATATTTATTTTTCATTAGGTTTTGATTTTATATTCATTTATTTTTCATTAAATGAACCAAATTTAAATATTAATAAATATTAGAAAATAAATATTGTATAAATATTAGAAAATAAATATTTTATAAGCATTAGAAAATAAATATTTTATAAATATTAAAAAATAAATATTTAAAGAACATTAAAAAATAAATATTTGAAGAACATTGGAAAACAAATATAAAATAATATTAGACAATTAACGACTATTAGGTACTAGTTGTTTAAATATAAAAAATTATATTTGTATTACCAATTTTTAATAAGCATAAAAGTTCAAGTTATAAAAGTTTGATTTGCTTAAAATGTAGTATTGTATAGCTATTTAAAAAGTTGGCATGTGACATCCTCCTAATATTAAACAACTTTAGGAAAAATAAATAACATATAAATAATGCATTTTGAAATTATATTTATTATTAACAATATTTTATTATTATATTTATCAATACATATACATATATTTAATATACCTATTAAAGTAGATACAAAAAAAATTGAAAATTGAAAAACTGAAAAATATTTAATTTAACACTGTTTAGAAAAAAAACAGGTATACTCGTACTATTACTTATTAGGTAGGTACAAAAAAAAAAAAAAACTAAAGAATACATAGAATAAAAATTTAAAATATTTTATTTAATAAACTATTTTTTTTTTTAACAAATGGAGCTTTTGCCATAATAATTTTTGATGGCTCTTCAATTTCGTGGTTACTAGCTTGTTTATATTTAATTTGCTTTTTTATTTTCTGTAAAAAATATATAAAAATGTAATTATTTATTCTAATAATATATAGGTAGGTACCTATAATACTACAGTCAGTGTATAAACTATTAAATAATTTCTCCCTTTCTATTATTCTCTACTTATTCATAAATGGTAATGGTGCAATGGCGTAATCATGGGGGGATCTAGGTGTCAAATCTCCCCTGGCCTTTTTTTTTTAGGTGTAGCATTTTGAAAGAAACAATAAAATATAAGTGTTTTTGATTAAATTATTATCAGATAACCAAATCATAATCGGTAAATTTAGTCAAATTTGAAAATTCAAAAAAATTGATTTGGTTACCTTTATCTATTAGGATTTGCAATTTTAAATCTGCCATCCGAACATGTGAGTTTTTATTGTGTTTTAGGTATTGTATCATATTAAAAAAAGTAATTTTTTTAATAATGGAACAAAAAAAAAGAAAAAATAACAATGTTTTTTCCTATTTCATTAAAAAAAATAGCGAGTGAAAATGCTACACAAGATATACCAAAGGATGACACAGAGACACTGAAAACATTTATTGGTTAAGTCAACTTATGTTGAAGCCTATGTGAAATATTATGTCAACCTATGTGAAATCGTGTGTTTTAAACGATGGTATTGTTCGATTTTGTAGCAAAAACTTAGTTTCAAAGTTATAGCGATTTGAAGTTTACAATTTCACACATAAATGCATTGAGGCTTCTGACGGTATAAAACGCTCAACACGATTTTAAAAACATTTTTTTTTTTATACAAAATACGTGTTTTTCTTAGCTACTTAATACTGTGATGTCTTTAGATTTTCTCTGTTGTACTTTAGTATAAAAATTATAGTGATTTGAAATTTGCAAATATACACCTTAACGTGACCTACCGTACCTCAACGGGGTGTGATAAGGCAGTCGGCGATTCACGGTACCTATCGTGCAGATATTTCATTCAAAACGTATTCAATTTCAATATAAATCTACTTGAATAAATTTAATTGAATAAATCACGTGGTAGCTAAACTGCAATTATGACAAAATTACTAACCAAGCCCATTTTTAAATATGATGATATAATTTTTTAAATTTTATACATTTTTCATTGACTTACTGTTCCAGAGGAGGAGTTATATATAGTTCTATATGACCTCTTTCCCCAACTTCCATCAAAAATAACAGTAAGTAGAGGAACACCATCTATGTCTACTTCATTGTTCTCAATAGCTAAAGTCTTTTCCTCTATTGCTGCGTCTAACATAATCTTAGATGCCCCTTTTTCAAAATTAGTAGACACTGTCTTTTCATTTTTGATATATGTTGTAGAGCTCATGACTGGAATATCTATGGTCGAAAATATTTGAGATATTATACCTCCTCCAGAAGCTAAAGTTCCAACAACAGCTGCCTCATTAACATTTATTGTTCCACATTTTCATAATTATTAGTTTTTACAGATTTTTTTAGGCCACACATTTTACATTCAAAATGAATTGTACTATGCAGTCCAGATCGTTTTTCAGATATTAAGTTCATGTCTTTAAAAGAACAATCAAAAGGTCCATGATCAGATAAGTTATTCTGTATTTCTCGAATAAATGAAAAAATCTCAACAATTCTACGACCACTAAGTTCATGTAATCGTTTTGGTGACTTGGGTGTTTATGGAGCATTATTATCAGTTTCTACACGAAGTTGAACATCATTAAAATCATTTTCATTTAGAGGTATTTTTGTGATAATTGCCTCTACATTTTCATTAACATATAATGATTTAGTAGGCGTAGTTATAAGTGTATCAGAAACTATATCTGTTGGCAATAAACTAATAATGGCGTTTTGATCTGTATTATTAGATATATTATTAGCGACAGTACTGAAAAAGTAAAGAGAAAAAAACTTAGATATAAATAATAAATATGTACTTATTATATAATATATACACGGTAATAATTATTGTAATTTCTATGTAATAATCAACGAATATTATAGTACTACTGAAATAATAAGTAAATAGTTAGGAACAAATGCATTTACCAACCCATGAAATATTTTTTAATTTTTAATTTTTGACATAAAAATTAACACTAAAAAAAATTTTTGACACCCCCCTTTTTTTTTGCTTTGCTAAAAATGTAAAAATATTGAGATTTAAAAACACTCTCAGTTTTGCCTATTTACCATTTCCTACACAGCTATACACCCGAATAACATTGTGTAAATAATGTGTGTAAAAAGAAAACCATCCCCGACGTAATCTCCGCGGTGGTGCACCAAATAAAAATACATATTTATAGGTACAATGCCATTGAAAGGCAAGTAAATATTAACAAACTTCAAATACTTATAACCAGTGCTAGATTTGGGTGGAGGGGTGCGCAGGGGTACGGAGCTCCTCTACTATTTTATAATATTTTGAGAGCACCCTTACTAATGATTTTTTACACCATACGAATATATATTATTTTATGTGGAAAATCAAAATTTGTCTGTGAAAATGTTGACAAAAAATTGTGATTACATCACAATAAAAAATAGTACTGACACAGGACTATTTTAAAATTATTTTAAATGTACTAAAATATTTTTGACTGTTAGATTTTTTATTTTTCTTGAAATATCAAAAAAATTGCCTATACAGACCCCTTTAAAAATGGGGTGGCAAGTGGCAACGTCCTCTTAACGACCAATAATAATATTAATATTAAATATATTTACATATGTGTATACACATAAGTATTTTTTAATTATAAAACATTTTATATTCATATAAAAACTATTTTGTACGTCTTTAGCAATTTATAAAATTATTTATTATAAAATATGTAATAACAAATAATATATAGTTTGATTCTATATGATTAATTTATACAAATATAAAATTTAAACATGTTTAGAAAACACCCTCCGACATTTTTTCTTGCGTTCGCCGCTCCCTCCATTTAATAAAACCTGAAATTACCCCATTGCGACCAATTATTAGATAATAACTCTAAATAATAATATTATTATTATTTATTATTATGTCAACATATTTTAAAAAAACTTAAGTGTATTACAGGTATCAAAAGAATAAAAAAAGATCTGAGGGGGGGGCTTTAGGCAATAAAAACTTAAACCTTTTGGAATTATTTATGGAGTTTGAAACACTGGAACTGTTATTCATTTCTTGGTCAAATTCTGCTTCAGTTGGTGTGTTTTTAAATTTATCTCTAAAAAAACGAAACATATAAATTAATCTTTGATACTTTGTATTATTTATTAATACCATAAATGTCAAACATAATAAATGTATTTACAAATTGATTATTTTCTTATGCAAGTTCATGAGCTTTTTCAAATTAGTTTTCCGTTTACTCACATACTTTGAGGCCATTTTTCGTTTTTTTGGCTCGAAAAAAGTCTATTGTGAAAAGTTATAACAAATTATGCGTAATATAATGTATCACTGTAAAGCCAACGTGATACTGATTTATAAATTATAAGAACACAGTACAGTATAATTTAGTAAATAATAGATATTGTGTTCGAATATTTTTGTATAGGTATACATTTTATATTGACAAATAAGTAGTGGTATATGAAATGTTTGCATATTGTCTAGTAAATAGATAGTAAACTAATAAAAGTTCCAAAAATATACTTTCTATTTTTTTCTCGCTATCTAAGTATAAAAGGAGTTTAGTATTTCGTAAGAAATACTAAATTAACAATAAGAAAAAATTAAAATCTGGATGACCGTAATGACGGCTAGGTACGTAATCTTTCATTGTGTAGTATTTGTTTTATTGTATTTATGTTATAGAATCAACAGAATAAGACATAAGAAATGCATTGTTTTTACAAATTGTTTATTGCAATTACGTTTTAATACGTTCTATTACAGTATTACGTATTGCTAAAATTAAATTAGCAGTATTTTTTTATAGATACTTATTTTTATATTTAATTCAAACTATGATGGGTATTGTATTTTCTATTCTACCCATCGCTATATAAATGTTGATGAACCGTAGCTAACATTTAATAATATTGAAGTTTGTAATACACGCGAATAGCGAATGTCTACCGTGACCGATCACACGTTGCGCCAGTGGCTCGTGTGTAGGGGCGACGGGGCGGTCGCCACCTCTAAAATTGTAAAATATTAATTAGATATTGATTTAAATATTTACATTTAATTGCATTTTCATAATATTATTATTGAAAGTAATTTTCCGTTATGAAAACACTGTCAGATAATCAGAGTTTAAAAATTAATGTAGGTAATAGCACAGTTTTCCGGTATAGCAAAAGACATTAATTGAGTTTAGGATATTATTTGTCAAATAATGTGCACGTTATGAATAATATATAACAATTATAATATAATATTATGCCCAAGTATATAAAAAATCCTATATAAAATTTACCATAACATAGGTAATGTCTACGGATAAAAATAAAGCACGTAAAAATAGAATTTATATTTATTTATTCAGCAGTTCCGGCGACAATATTAGGTACCTACTCAATAAATATATTACTACGTGTTTTCGGCCGCTTCCTGTTGGGGGCAAGCCCCCAAACCCCCAGAAGAACTTCGCCGGCAACGTCTACCGGGTGAAACTCCTTGTAAGTGTAACTACTTGTAGATGTAACTCCTTATAAGTGGAAGTTTTGTAGCTGATACCCCTTGTAGGTGAAACTCCAGTGTCAAATAGTTCCTCACTGTAAGAGAAATTTGAAATAAATTAAGATATTGGGAATGATTATTTTTTTACTTTTGTATAGAAATTTGTATTTATATTACATTTGTACTTCTGTAGAAACTCACTATCCGATAGTGTCGGCAGATAAAGAGGAACGATTATACCGGCCGGACGGGAACGATTCGAAGACAAAAGAGGTTCAGTCAGACGTTAAAACGTCGGAGAAACGCGAATTTGTTCTCCATGGCGTTGAAAATGATCGCAAAAGCCGATTTTATGAGTTCCAAAACAGTTTTCGGAAATACAGGGTGATAAGACGGTAGATCGGGAAACGATTGTGAAATAAGAAACGGACGGCAGAACGGTTTTCTTCCATGCGATCTATAGGGTGAACACAGAGCGTAAACTTCAAGTCTCTGAAAAAGTTGAAATACCGACGAACAAATAGTTGTAAATCCAATGCACGACGGTGATTAACCTTGTTTTGGAATCAATGACACTGAAGCGTTACCTACATACATTTGGAAATTTACCTAGAATTGAAAGCAAGGACATTGGATTTGAATTTTGGCGGTTACTACCTTAATGAAAACATCATGAAAACCGACGTTTGATTATTTACATTTTTTTAAAGGCGTGTCGTGTACGCAGTATCTAACATTTAAATTAAAATAAAAAATAAAAGTTCTAAGTACCTATGTACATTAAAAGACTAATCAATATATTAAATAAAATTTAAAAAGACGTGGAGATGCTGACGAAATAAAATAATTTATATGGGACGCAATCATCAAGTTATAATCAAGTAAAAATATTTACACTTTTGGAACCTTACTGTCTCTCTAAATTATTACGTCTTCGGCGTCCAATTGTAAAGCAACTCGGGAGCAAGGATATCGGAAGCGTTACCCGCTTACAGCGTGCAATTTAATTTGTTTTCGAAGCAAGGACACTGGAAGCGTTACCCGCTTTCACCGGGCAATTAACCTCGTTTTGGAAGCAATGACACTGGAGTCGTTTAACTTTACCTAAAATTAGAAGCAAAGGCACTGGAAGGGTTACCCGCTAAGAACATCAATATTGACATTGCTTAATATTTTTTCAATATTTTGGCGTCAAATTATATAGTACCTCGGAAGTGAGGGCACTGGAAGTATTAACAGTGGGTAACTTACATCTTACTGGAAATGAATACACCAAGACTGTTTTGAAATAGTGGTAAATTTAAAGATTTATATGAATAATAATATAATAAGATTATATTCATATAATCTGTGGTAATTTTATATAATATATAGTCAATGGTAATACATAAGAATTAAATGAACGTGGTGGAATAATTAGTGGTCTATATAATTTGTTTCTGAATTTAGACGGTACTGCCTACTGCAATCGATAACTACAGTTATGTAGATAATGTCCGCGTTAGATAATCGTGGTGATAACAGATAACGATTAACGACCCTTCACATTTGTGTGGATAACGTCTTTTTGAATTTGAATTTGAATTCTTTGACTTTTTGTATATCAGATAAATAAGTGATGGGAATGAATAGATCATACACCATTGCATGTAAGTATGTATTGATTTACGATGTATAATATGATACATATTAATAAATTATGTTTAAATATGTAAAGCACTTATATAATCGTTTGATGTGTGACATACCAATACTTCCAATTATAAAATGTAGTACCTACCTTCCTAATTGTTTGATATAGGTAGTAGCTTTTATTTGTACGGTAGGTATTTATTTGTATTTTATATGTTGATTGAACATTTTGTTTAGTATAAAATAAAGTACCTACCTACCTAATAAGTATATAGATATAATGTATATTATATAATATAGTACCTAAAAACCACAATGTAACTCAATATAATGCTTGATTATCAATATATTTTTTTATTTTTAGTTGTACAACAATGTGAACCAGGTATATGTTTACTGAATACTTTAAAAAATGTATATAAATGACGGATTGAATGAATATAAAGTTTATTCCATATAAGTCTAACCTCAGGCGGCAACTTCTGCGCACGGCGGCGGCTATGGGCGTGTCTATTAAGCACAGCCAAAGTTTCTAACATCGTGAGCGGGAGCGACTCTTTATTATTAGAACAACCGTCGAGTATGCTGTTTCATATGTCAACACGGTAATTATACGGTATAGTGTTTTTATTACACGTGCGCGCGTTTGTCATGGTCAATACTCAATGGTGCACTAATAGATAATAGAAAGTTCCGTGAATTACCATCAATAAACCTGGAGATACTAAAAACAGGTAAAACGTTTGAATATTTATAATAATTTATAATATTTTTGGATAATGGTTAAGCTTGTGACCTACCGTAATTTTTTGATAAAGTATAATAGATAGGTACCTATAATTTAGGTGATTGTAAAAACATGTCTGTTAATTCGTAAACGACCTTGCACCAAAATTATAACTTTTCAAGATAAGAAAAAAACGTTTTATTAATTCAAAATTCAAAAATAAGAATTATTGCATGAAATATTTTTAGATATTCCATTTTATGACGTAATTATTGTTTTATATATATATATATAAATATATATTTTGAAACTGTGCTAACCGACGATTAGTAAAGTATGATTTAATTGATACTTTGGCTAATTATTTTGGACACGTCAACATTTCCCATCGTTCATTATGTTAGTGTTCGTTGTAGATCAAAGAGAAAATATGGTAGTTAACGATATCATTAGTAGGTAGGTAAGCTTAACCGTTACCTATTTATAACAATATTCTATGTTTATTTATTTTATTTTTATTATATTAATTTATTTCATATTACACATGAAGTGAAATTATAATATTTTTATAACTTATACCTAACTTAGCAATCATTTTAATATTTCCATTTACATGATAAATAAATACAATTTGTGTTATGCAATACTGCAATATCTAGGTACAATTAATAATGTTATTTACATTAACTATGTTATTTTAATATTAGGTACCTACCTACTTGTATCTTTTTTTATATGCATATAAATTAACCAAGATTAAATTTATTTAATTATTTTTTTTAGATTTTGACCTCAGTCATATAATCTGTGATAGCATCATAGTACAATACATTGGGATAAATAATGGAATAAATGCAAAGAGTAAGTATAATAATTCCATATAATTTATGATGTAGGTATAGACTAATATTTATAAGCTACCTATAATTTGTTATTATTCATAATTACAAAACTAATATTAGGTACTGTATTATCACAATAGGTAATAAAATCATAAATAGTTAAAACTTAAAATTAATATTGCCATAATATCACATTAGTTAATACAATCACAAATAAAGTACACCTATATGTAAGTATATAAGGTATAAATGTACCTATCACAAATAACATTTCGTGAAATAGAGTTATAATTTATAAACATACAACTTGTACCTATATATATTTATTTACACATTACCATGGTAAACACAGTTGTCATTAGAGTAGCACTTAAAAGGGCTGTTTTACATAATTATTTACACATTATTTTGTGTTCACAGGTTGCTGTCAAAGTCTGAATCAGAATCATTGGATGTGTTTTGGTCGTCGGATATTGTTAGAATACAAGGTTCCATGTTGTCTATGATATCATCCATAATATTATTGACCTGCCACATTTTATTTTCTTCCTCGATGACATGTTTTATAAAATTACACCTATGTTCAGGTGTTACCCTAGCTATGAATTCCAGCAGAAGATTTTGGACATCTAGCAGTTTAAATGTGGTATTATTCTGTTTGACATATTGCTTAACCATCGACCACGCTAACTCAATGGGATTCAGCTCGCAATGGTATGGAGGCAAACGGAGTACTGTATGACCTGTCTCATTCGCAATGGTATCAATGACGTAGCTGTTATATCGGTTTTTAATTTGCCTCACACGTTTTAAGAGCATTGGCTTCAGCAATTCCCTATCAAATATTTCACCCTTGTTTGTTAACCATTCGATTATATTAGCCTTTTTCCAAGAGCTTGTGGGAATTCTTTCCAATTTCACAGAGTGGTATGGCGCATTGTCCATCACAATGATCGAACTTGAATCAAGGTTTGGCAAAATGCGTTCAATCCACTCTTTGAAATTATCCCCATTCATCTCGTCATGATAATCCATGGTGTTTTTTTTTACTCAAAACACAGCAAACCATCTGGTACGAAACCCTTGTTTGAACCAATATGAAGTACAATTAATCGTTTTCCTTTGTCGGTTGGATTCGGTGCTTCAGTTGATAACCCTCTATTGAATGCATCATGTTTTGATTTAATGGTTGCATCATGCCAAACTGTATCACTGCAATCTCCGACATTAACCCATGTTTCATCAAGGTAATATATAGTTCTACCTTGGCTTCGAAACTTCCTTAGGTCATGTAAATAATTTTGATGCCAAATAATGAGATCCTCCCTCTCTGAAAGCACACTTTGTCTTTTCCTCTTAATGTAAGTAAATTGCATTTTCTATAGTACTCTGTACAATGATGTTCTGGAATAATTGCCTAATTGTGAATCATCATTTACTACCATTAAAATTTTATCTATTGTTGGTAGTTCTCTTCTTAGCCAAAACGAGTGAACTTTTTGCCTTAATCCTTGAAGTTCATTGAAATTTATCAAAAATTTGTTTTCTGGACCTTGTTTTACTAGGAGAATTAACAGTCCCAGTTTTGCGTTATTCTGATAATGTCTTTTTGATTGTCGATTGGCCAATTTCTGATGACTTTGACAATGTGTCTATTATGTCTAAATATTTCATTTTTGGATCTCGTTCCATGAGGTCTTTATATAAATTAATAATTATATTTTTTTGTCCACTTCCAACGGGCTACAAAAAAATAAAAATAAATAATTATTGTAATTTTTTATTTTTTTTTGTTTTATTAATTATTATTAGTTTTATTGTTATTATTATTATTATTATTATTATTATTATTATTATTACAATTGAATATATGTTAATTACTGTATTATTTGAAATAATAAATTTAAATGTAATCCAAATACTACATAATGTGAAAACAATAAATTTTTTATGTTGTTAATCATTTACAAATACTATTTGTTTAGATTTTAATTAAATTTTATTCAAATAAATTAACAGTTTTACATCCTCTTATTTTCCAAACTCTAACATGCTCAGGTTTATATTTTCACATAATAAAGGAGTCGAAGATGGTTTTTGATAGTTACGACAAGTATAGTTATCAAATTATTGGACGGGTATCTCAACCTACACTAACAATAATCATATATTTTCTATTTTAAACTATGGTATTTTGGTGTTGAGTTACTTGTAGAATTATTTATTTATATTTATTTTTAAACTATGGTATTCGTCAATTTTAAATATTATGTTCAAAATATCAAATATATGATTAAAATGTGTATACTAATATTATACAATGCATTATATGAAACATCAATGCTTGACACAGGTATTGAAGACATTGGGGTAACAACCAAACATGAAATATTTTTAAATAAATAATAATAGTTTTTCTCATTATATTAAGATGTAAATATATAAAGGCCTTTGACAATCTTCTTTAGTATTATATTTATACTTTTTTTACCATTATTAAACAATACTTATGTATTATGTGCTTATGTTCCATTATAGTAAATCATTTTATTATCTTATAAAACAAAATTATAAATGAAATTAATTTTATAAAAAATGTAAACAAAAAATCCAGAGATGTCTTGGTGTTTCACCAAAAAATAAACCAGACATATCTATTTGTACTCTGTACAACTCCTTGTACTCCTTGCCGTTCGCTGATTTTATAATGTAACATAATTGTTATCATATACATTTGCAATACCGCAATAGTAAAAATTAAATTTAAAAAATAACTAATTGGTAGCTCTCCCATGTGTTCATGTAGCTTAAGGTCATTCGGAACATCTCATAGAAAACATTTTAAATTATAATATAACAAACTGCAAAAAAATAGCAGTAATTATTATTTTGTATTATAGTTCATGGGGGGAGGGGGTTTAAATCCAGTGAAACCCCTCCTTCATAAATACGATACTGACTTTAAGTATAATTTATTAATGTTGTTGTTACTAATAAAGTGCTAATAAATATAATTAGCAATCTCTTTTACCATTAAAAAAAATAATATAAAAAGTATAAGCCTAAAGGAATAATTATCAAGAAATCAAAGAATAGAATTATAATAAGTATTAAAAAAAATCAAACTAAAATGGGTTTATGGTAACTATATAGTGGACTGTATATTTTACAACAATAATAAATAATAATAGAAAAATAATATAAATTACAATAAAAAATAAATATAGGTACCTATCTAATATTTGTTTAAAAAAGGACTGGGAAACGGCCGCGCACGGGAACCCTTACAACTATATGGTTTTATTTTATGGTAAACAATAATCGCATAATAATTTTTTAAAAAAAACAAACAAGAATAAATACAATAAAAAAAAAAAGGTTACAGATATTTTTTACCTTGAAAACGGTAGGTACCAAGAATAAGCGTTGGTTTTACCAACGCTACTCTGTTGAAATACGTATATGCGATGTGCCGACTGATTTAATGATTGATGTTGATGATTGACCGTTGGAGTTTTAGCGAAAATATAGTCGCGGTGACTTCAATGGCAAAAAAGACGATTGTAATTTTTTGCAATGCAAATTGGCAGGTACTATCTAGGAGATCGGGGGGGGGGGGGCTTACGGGGACTTAGC
>JAIPRL010009392.1:0-17726 GCA_025469235.1 Pemphigus obesinymphae
GAGACAAGTCCATTTGCACGTTATCTCTGTAAATAACAATTGGACATACCTTGTTCTTGAACAGTAGGTATTAACCGTGATGATATGGCGCATTCAAAACGATCAAAAACTGATTTTCGAAAAAAATTGACGTGCCTTGTTGTTGAAGGGAGCCCTTCAATTGAAGTATTTTTTTCGGAGGAAAGTTGAAAGAATTATTTTGTTTTTTTGCTGTTCAAAATTATTAAGGAGACACTCACTCTGTCTCAATTTTTCCTGATGCACTGAGCCTAAAATTACCATCAGTAAATTGAGGCGGACCCTCATTGAAATTGTGCCTTTGGTATTATTGCGCCTCTGGCAAAAGCCCTCTTGCCAGTGCCTAGATACGGCCCTGATAACAGGTACCGTAAAAGATCGAATGTACTAAATCGTAAATGTTATCATATTCACCACGTAAAGTTTTGAATGTATCTTTTTGTTATGTGATGTTTTTCACATTAACCGGTGATTACAGTTAATATATACCATAAAACATGATTGGTGAATGTTGGTAAAAAAAAAAAAAACCCGTATATTATATATAACCAAAAAAAACATGTAAATACAATAACTTTCAAGCTCTATTGCACAATATATAACCAATAAGTATTTACAGTATGTACCTAAAAAAAATTATAAACAAAATTTACAAGGAAACTAGTGATAATTGATAAAAAAAATAATCTGATTAGGTACAATCAAACCCACAGTAAAAAAAAAAAATATATATATATAAATAGTTAATCCTTACGTGCAGTGTAGGTATATATATATATTATTATACTCTTTTATGTAGTCTTAAATACACGTACTGTATGTTTTGAATCCATTGGGTGATATTATCGATTCGTGTAAAAATTTTTATTTATTTTTTTATAATTTTCAATTTATTTATTATTTTTTTACGTCAGTAATTTTCATTTTTTTTTTTTTTTATTAATTATAGTACCTATTGATGATATACCTACTATATCTACCATTAATTGAAATGTTCAACAATACGTCAAAGTGTGGAAATGTTAGATTGAAATTATTTCTCTTATACGATCGGTAGGTATATACCTACTGAAAGTTGCAACTACCTATGGGTAGTAATAACCTATAAAATTTAAATTACACTCATATATTATAATGCTGAATAAATCTAGATTCATAAAAATGCGTTTTTAAAAGATAACAATTTTGTATAGGTAGGTTATGCCTATATAATGGTACCATGATTAAATTGTTTTTTTTTTGCAACTTGCAATTTTATATCATATATATAGCAGTGAGCGCGAACTTAAGGAACGCGTGCCAAATGTGACACATTGGTAAAATTTTAGTGACACGCGAAAAAAATAACTTCTTAAAATTGTCTCTAATAAGAATACGCTATTGTTTAAAAATAAATGGTACCTATGTAACAGGCGATCTTAACTCGCCGGTAATTCTGACTGAGGAGTAAAATTTGTTTGGGCTAACCGGTTAATTTAACTCACCAGTAAGTACATATATCTACTATCAGTAGATAACAGATTTTTGATCGATAACGAGTTTCATCTAATTGTTCGGTAATTTTAACACGCTCAAATCAATAGGTATGTTTAAAGTACAATAAAGAAAATGTCACTCATTCATACGGTAGGTATATTTAAAATTTGCTCAATCAATACGGTTTCTTTTTGCAATTCACCTAAACGAAACGCTACTGAATTGATGGAGAAAAAATCGTTTTCGAAAAATATTTGTGACATTACAAGTCGTTGAGTGGAAGACGAATACGTGGTTACAATAAAGCGGTAGACCGTATACTATAATAATTTTAACTTTCGGACGCGATCCGCTGGTTTCGACGATGGTAATAAAAAACAAAAAATTATTACATTTTTTACGAAGAAAAAAAGATGAAGTCTTTAAAACAATTTCGCCGAACAAACGAACTTAAATCAACGAGTAAGTATTTTTAAATTTACTATTTGCATTTTGTATAACGAGGTCGTGTGATGAACGACCTCCGCGTTCCGTGACCGAGAATTATTAGTAGAGTTAAATAATAACATAATATATTATATAATATACATTGAGATGTGTAGCTGTGGTTAAGACCTACCGATTTTTAGACAATCAATTTCATTTTTGCTATTTTTAAATTTTCGACATTTATTGTAATACTGCAATTCTAAAATCGACAAGAATTTTGGAACATATTTTTTGATATGTAAAAAAATGTTAATTAAAAAATAAATACATTTAGCGTTAAATGCGTTGTTCTCATACCGATATTTGGCATATATAAATTTAAAGTAAGAGCTACCAGGCTATTCAAACAATTTTTTCATTCCCGATGATATAAAAATAAAAAATCCGGTATGTTGTATCCTGTAGGGAGAAGAAGTACTTAGGTCGTTCGATAGGATACTTCTGGTAAATGCATTGAATTTGAAAGCAATGATAAATCTTTTCTTTCGATAAGACGACTCTAATGGAGCTCGGTGTGATGTACCTATACATAAATATTACAGTTAAAAATTTAAAAAATTTCATGTTGCCATAGTATTGTGCTAGATATAATATAATACCTAAATATTTAATGTAAATTTCAAGTTTCCAATTTATGTTAATTTTCGGTTTTTTTTTTGATAGTTATAAATATTATATATTATCACTTATATACAATATACATATTCGATAATAATGACTAGTTTATTTGTTATTTTCTAATTTATAACAACCTTTACCTATAAAATATTTCCGTTATAAAAGGTAGTTTTTCGTTATTGTTTTAAAAAATACTTAGAAAATCCAAACATGATATCCATAAAGTACCAACTAGAACGAATTTCCTATTAAAAACTTTTATACTAGAAAACTCTTACTTTACTTCTTTTGTCCGAAAAAATGTACCTATATATATATAAATACATTATTATAAAACGCTCAGAATCAAAAATAGTGAATTGAACCTCATACCTAATATTCTTTTTTTATGTTATTAAAATTATTGAGATAAGTTATCATTCCTGAGATGTTGGATGTTGGAATTGCATCTATATATTAGTTGAATCTCCCTAAAACGTATTTTACATTCATATATTGTATATAATTATTAAAATCTACGAATTTTTTTATTTTCGTACCAGCTGCATATTCTGCTCTCTTAAAAATTCTTCTTTTTCATTGTATTTTTATGCGATTTTAAACTTTTTCAGGTTTTTAATAGCTAACAGCCTGACTGTCAAATGTCAACCAGAATGATTTTGATAAGCTTAAGAGTATTAAAATATTTGGTAAAAATTTAATTCATATAATTTGAAATAAACACATGGTTTAGAACCCGTAATTTAATATTATTAATATAATTATTATATAATATATATATAATATTATATATATTAATTATATATATATATATAAAATAACAAAATAAAAAATTAGCCAAAAAGCCAAATATTTAGAAAATGTATAAAAGTTGTATTTATCGTTTACAATAGTATTATCCCCCATAGCATTAAATATTCTAGCATAAAAATATCTGTAACGTTGAAAAGATTTTATTATTTATTTATTTATATAGGACATAATTAATAATAGATATACAAAAGTGTACAAATATGAATTTATTGTTAAGAATATTTGATAGAATTATATATTGTATTTAAAGTCGATGATTGATGACTATAGTAGTGTCATTTCAGTTTTTGCTAATCTAGAACACCAATTTACGGATTTTTTGACTTAAATAAAATTTGGTTATCGGACACATACATTTTTAGAGAGATTTTTTCTTTCTAATAAAAAAAAAGTATAAAATATAATTTGTGAGTTTTTATGACTGTGCAGTGTTAGCGCCGATTTAGCTGATAATTTCTAAATGTAATTTAGACAAAATTTCTAAATTTACATTTATTATATATATAATTTGTATTTTAACTATGATTCAACATTATTAATGAAAATGTACATATTATCCAAATTACGACACTTGATGACTACAGATAGGATAAATTCGTTGAATTCCCCTCTAATTCATGAATCTCAAAATCGTGCTTATACTTATATAATTATTATATTAATAATTAAAATAATATATATTATATACCTATATATTTTGTAAATTTTTTTTTCTCGACTGTGGGAACAATGTTCTATTTTTATACAATATTAATATCATATATGTCTGTATATAGTATATAAACGACTGAAATTAAACAAAAAGTGAATGTATTCCTTTAACTCTATACCTTGGAAGAGTCGATGAATTTAATTACCTATAGTAATATACCTATAGTTTCTTGTAAAGATAAATGGCCATATAGATGAAATATTTAAGTGGGTGGTCACGCGGGTGTTGTACTTCCATGGATATAAGTACTTCATAAATCATAACGATAGACTGACAGTTAGGGTTTGTATTTAAATAGATAGGCAATGTAATTGTTGGGTTTCATTACAATACTAAAAAGTACAGTTTTTGTGTAAAAGTTTCCATCAGAGTAAATTATAAACTGTCGATAGTTTGTTTCCCATGTAGATTCAGAATGATAAACAATTATACCAACTGAAATATATTAATTATATAAGTATATTTTACTATTTATTTTTCTCTACAGAATAGTATAGTTTTCCCCCTGATTTTATTTTATTTGTATTTTCTTACTATTATTATAGTATTAAATAAACATTTCACGGAGAATGAAAACGAAAAATTACCTACTACAATACTATCTCGTGTACGTATATCTATTATAATGTACACTGTGTACGTACATAGATTTTAATATTGTTTTTAGTTGTTATACAATAAATTATATCCATTTAAACAGTTCTAAATTATTCGTCACTTTCATTATTTTGACAAAGTATTTGGATTAAATATACAATATTAGTAAATCACAATAATATATAATATATAAGTACCTAATTTTGTTATCAATTGTTTATACTTGCGTACCATAGATTACATTAAACTGTTAAGTGCATTCATATATAAGTAGGTACCTAATATTATATCTGTATTCGTACAGATATTTTTCGCCATTATCGTCTTAAGTAATATTTACCCAATAATGTAAAATTGAATTTTTATCTTGAAAAATGTGGTGTATAATATATTTCACAATTTTAAACGTAACTTATCTATTGAACTACCTAACTTAAAAATCCGTCCTGGTTTCTCCAATTTCCAGCGGAAATTTAAACATTCGAATACGTGCTTATTACCATGCAGCGTTTTACCGATTTTAGATAATAATAATAAATTATATATTATAGATGTCGGTATGTGTTGAATGTTTTTTTATTTTAGTATACAAAAAATCGATATTTAGGTATATAGCTTATTAACAATGACGTAAATATAAATTTTAGATATAAGTAGTATGTGGGTATCAACTAATTATAATATTTATAAATACAATATTTTCTTTTAAACTTAGTATCTGGAAGTCTATAAACCATTTATATGATCACTTAATAATAATTAATTTACGTATAGTAGGCTTACGTAAGTAAGATTTTTACGATTTAGTTTTGAACCGTTCAGATTTGTACATTTCCATGGTTTTTATGTTCTTCCATTATTTACTCATCAGCACATTTCCCGGTTGCTCGGGTCAGAAATGTTGGTAAATTATAAATATGATTTATAGGTATGATTTTAATTCAATGCTGGGTAAGTTAATGATTTTTTTTTAACTCAGTTAAGTTACCTAAGTTAATAGAAAAAAATAGTAAAATTTTAAAGTTAATAGTAATTTTTTTTCTTTAAATTAAAACTTAAGTTAAGAGGATGTTTACACCCATTTTAGGGGTATTAAAATACGTTCACGCTCTATAACTACAACTTCTCTCTTAGTAGTCGCAGTCAAAATGTGTGTAAAATATGAAAGATGAGAATATTTATTATGCTGTATCGTAGAGTTTTTTTAGTTAACATTTTTTTTTATGGTTTTTTTTAATTTTAAAATTGTAAAATTTCACGATTTTCAATCACGGATTTTAGGTTTTCAAAATATCTTTTATATTTTGTATACATTTTAACTCTGCAATTATACAGAGAAAAGTTGTATTTATAGAGCGTGAATGTGATTTTTAACCGATATCGTGATAATACAAAAATAAAAAATGATACTGATACATAGTTATTTTTGATATAATTAAATATTTTTAAATTGTTGGATTTTAATTTTTTTTTAAATTTCATAAAACTGCCTATACAAAATCCCTATAAAATCGGGGGTAAAGCGTCCTTTTTTTTTGTACGAGTCAATATACGATTTGAGATATACAGGTAAAATTAAATATTTATTATTTTTATTAAAAATATTGTTATTTTTAACTGCATTTTGAAATGTTTAAAAATCATTTACATAATATTATTGAAAATACTACAATGTATTTATAATAATAATTATTAAAATTAACAACAAATAGGTTCATAAAAATATTTGATTAGTAGGTAATATAATATAATAGTACCTACCTAATATTTTCTTCAAAATTCTAATAAATGGAAATTGCTCATTGCAAATTGGTACCTAACCTCAATTTATATTACGGGGAGATTATTATATAACATATAGGTATTCTTGTTTTATTTATATTTTCGCGAAATAAATAATCCTTATAATATAATAATTATTAGAAACGATGAAAACAACTTTATTTTTATTCAACCATTTTGACAAAAGACACAATATGACGTCAAAATGTATCAATTATTTCAAAATTAACGTAACTGAGTTTTAATTAAAAGTAACTTGTTATTTAAAAATTAATATACTCAAAAAATAATTTAAGCTAATAAAAATGAAATATAAAAAGTTAAGTTAAAACTTAAAAGTTAAAATAAACTTAACTATTAACTTATTAACTCGTTAATGTCCAACAATGGATTTTATTATATTTTCCAGAATTATTATATATGATTATTGATTGTAAATAGTATTAAATATTATTATTAAAAACCAAAGAGAGTCAGTTAGGTTCATAATATATAAAATACAATTTATGATTTAGAAATTGGATTTCACATGAATTACAATTTAAACTTATGTTTTGCAATACCGAAAATTTGACTTCGAACTCAAAACTTGATTCTTGTAAACCTTCGGTAATTTAACGCTACCGACGTGTATCTATATTTACGTCAAAGTTATAAAACACAGGTATTCTAAAAAGCATAGTATTTTTGAGTGATGACTTTTTAAAATTTAGCACATTGAACGCGTTTATTTACCGAAAGTCCGAAACGTTTTGTTTCCATCGCGTCTAAAACGGGATTGTCTTCAATATGTGGACAACAAATAATTGTTATCACATAAATTAAATTTATGACTAACAAAAATAAAATATAAACATTCTAAAATAAAGCAGGTTTTACCAATCGAACGCAGCCATAATGTAGTGCATCGGGGATTGCAGCGCTGAATTATTATCGAAGGCACGAAAAAACATGTTCCGGCTGGTTTTCGACCGGAGTCTGTTATGCTAGACGTTACTCGGCGATATGTGTCATCAGAACACATTGTATTATACTACGAATGACTCACTATATGAAGCAGTATTTTTTTTAACACGTTTAATAAAAAGTGATTTTTGGCATTTATAAATATATCTACTCGTATATCATGTACAATGTATATACAAAATAATCTTTTCATATGAAAAAATGTAATTATATATAATTAATGATTAATTAGATATTATAATTTCTAATGATGTGATCACATTTCGCATAAAGTTAGTGTAGTTTTAAGGAATTTTGTGGTTTAATTTGTTATACGGTTAGGTACAAGTATAAGATTAATTCAATAATATTTATTAATAATAATTTAGTATAAATAATTAAAATTTTTAAATGTTAAAAACAAAATACAAAACATAGCTAAGTTAAATAAGGTAGATATTATCTACAAAATACACACAAATATAAGACTTAAATTTGTGTATATTTTGAAAATGTTGACATTTTATTTACGGTCTTAAAGTAGTTGTAGTGATGTAAGATTATGTAAGTAGTTACAGTTTTTGCATTTGTATAGGTACACCATTGTATCGGTATTGTGTGTGTAAAATATGAAAAATATGAAAAGTGTAATGCATATACAATATAATATACAGTATGCATGTAATGTAGTTTAAAATTTAAAAAATGTGTAGTAGGTAGTAGGGCATCCATCCACAAAGTATGATACATTATTAAAACCCTTAACTTTGTAGATTCTAAGGAAAGTTTATTGTAATTATTTAAAAATTCTAATTGGCTTTGAAACGAAATCCGTGGTACGGAAAATCTAGAATTCAAATCACTGTTTAGGACATTACTTATATTATATTACGAGCGATCGTCTAATACTCTAATGTACAGTTCACATTGATAATCATATTTTAATAGAATGTAGAATAGAATTCCATATGTGAGCTAAGGGACAAAATTATATGATACGATTGAGTATATCATAATATTATATTATGCACTCGTACAATAATATATTACACGTCGAGGACATGATAAAAATTTCAAGTGATAACAGATATTCTTCCACAAACATATTATGTACCTACGTTTGTTTATTTATTGTTTATACACATCAATAACAGACTGTCAATAACCATTAACTATTTACTATTTGATATGATATTCATTTATAAACGTCCATCAAATTATCCATTATCACTTGATTTATATAACTATATACTGTAGTCTATAATACGCTATATACTATATTATATACACAACCAATATACGTCTTGAGTAGGTACTGAGATATTTATGCACTTTTTATGGCTAGTGATTAATACTTTAATTCTATCTTAAAAATAAAACGACTAAAAATAAGTAGGTAGAGATTATAATAGGTAATATAATTATGTACATAGTAGGACTGTTATTAATATTTTTAACTTATTATGACTGTTAAGTTTAACTTATTCAAACTAATTTTCCACGAGTACTGATCTATGATCTATATGTTATAAAAATCGTGTACCATAATCAATTAATTTTTATAAATATTTAAATAAAGTATTTCCACTTAAAGAAAATAAAAAAGTAAATACCGTTTATCATAATATTATTATATCTATATAATATATATTATTATAGTATAGAGACAAATTAACAGTTCGTTCCTACTTTCATTATTATTATTTGTAAATTTGAATTTTTATTTATATATAATATATAGTATTTCCTAACTTGTTTTTTATTATTATTTATTTATTTTTTTATAATTGAATTCTTCTACCATTGGTCAACTATATATAACATTCTATTTTATCAGGTCCTGTGTTCCAGTATTATATCAGACGCGAAAATTTAGCGAGATATACAGGTGAATAATTTGTCAATGACGTCGTGTTATCTCATTTATAAGTACCTATTAGGCTACATATCCGAATTTATGGTATGATTTATTCACATTTGAATTCTGCGTACTGTTAAAAACATGCATGCATATTTTTAGTGATATATTTTTTGAAGATTGTAGGTAGTAAATATTATAATGTGTTTAATATTTATAATTCATTTATATTTTTACTACAACAATTCGTTTACAAGGGGATACCTATTGTTTGTTTAAACCTGTACCTAACTCAAGCACGTAGCCAAGGAGCCAAGGTAGGTGCCTAAGGGGGCCTGGCCGAATTGGCCGCTTAATTATTTTCAAGCCTTTTGAATTGGCTATAGAAGTTTCCATATTTCGTAACTCACATTTGTCTGCAAAAAAATAAACATTATAAGTATGTTTAACTTATTATTATTATTTGACTTTTTAGATTCTAAGCGGTGCTAGTTTCACAATGATGTTTATTTTTATTGGGAATATTTTTTTCAAACCTTTTCCTTTTTCCTTTGGTCAGCCTTGATTGGTAATATAATCCGAATGGTATACATAGGATTTTGTATCTGATGCAGCAAAAACTCTAACTAGCCCTATAATACCTAACAAGCAAGCGGCCCAAAATTTCATCACAGTATTGTATAGATATAGATAAGATCACAAAATTGAATTTTGTATAGGTACTTAAAAATTTACCTCCATATATACATTTTTAAAGGATTTTAGAGGGTTGCCGATGGGAGGAATATAAGAAAATCTTGGATATAATTTTTTTCGATCAAAGAACATAATATGATAAATGATTGAAAAGCAAATATAAAATCAAATTATGTATTTGTTTATTTTAATTTTATTATTTATCACATTTATTTATTCGTATGTCTATGTTAATAATAAAGAATACAATTAAAATATCTGGGGCTTCTATCCATTTTACAGCGCCCTCCGTGGCTTTGTGTAGTTTATTGGTGTTACCTGTAAATAATCATTTTGGATATTCTTCAATGAAGTGTTTTGTTCTTTGTATTTAAGGGTCTTAATCGCTGAGGAGGGGATGGAGTTAATCCATACTTGTGCAACACATATCCAATTCTACCATATCATGTATTTGGAGCAAGTTAGGTTACCCATTGTCTTCGGGAGAAGTTGAATCCCGGGGGTAGGACAGAGGGATGTTTAATTATATTTTCAGTATCAGAGTTGTTTGTTTTCATTTCGTGATTGTATCAAATTTTTACAGTTTCAATTTTTTCCCAAGTTTCCATGTCGGTTTTTTGGATTTAAGTCCGTATAGTATTTCATCATTAGTACAGTCCTCACAGTGGGAAGTACATTATTCTTAGAGCACTTACACCATTCTTTAACTAAGGAGTTTCACTTATGTTGGTTCGGTGGGGGGATACGTTGCTCAGTACTGGCAGCCGTTGTGTGGGGGTGGACATGACTGTATCACATATGATTTTCATGGCATAGTTAAGTTGAACCCTTACCTTACTCATGTGTGCATACTGCATTATTTAATCAGACTGGTGAGCAGTACTCTGCTAGTGAGTATGTGAGAGCTAGCATTGATGCATAATGCTATTATGTGTTTTAATTTTTGCCGCTATTTGATTTAGGTGCTCCTTGTAGGTCAACTATAGGTTCTAGCTGAGGTGATGCCCAACTAAACTGGTTTTGGTTCTTTTTTACTTATTTTTTATCGAATATAATTCTGATTTTATGATTAGCCATTTGTTTATTCAAGTGGAACAAAGTAGTTTACGCCATTGATGGGTTGGGTTATAATCTCCAATGTTTAAAGTAACGGTTTGAGATAGTTAGGTCTTCCAGTAAGGTTAGCTCACAAGAATCAAAAGTATTTTCTTGGGTCACTAATGCAATGTCATTTACGTATATACGTTTTTAGTCTTTTTTTTCCGGAATATCTTGTGTATAAGTTAAATAAGAGTGGTGCAAGAACAGAGCCCAATGGTAGACTATTATTTAATTTACTCTTATGTACCTCAATATTTACTGTAAATAGTATGTTATTTATAGTTCTATTAATTGTCTTACAAGGGATAACACGTACAAGTTTTGTTATTAGCCTCAAGCGCTATACAGTATTTGCTGCTGTCAAATGTATAAATAATGCTGCAGTTTTTAGTCCTATTTCAAATTCAGCCTTGTGCGTGGTCAGGGATAAAACTTGATCACAACAACTTCTTATAATACCATTATTTGAAAATCCAAAAGGTCCCCCACCATCCCTTTAAAGATTCAAAAAATAAAATCTTGTACTAAAGTCTAAAATAATGATTTTTTTTTTTAATTTTTGGTAAAAAATATACAAATTTATTGAAAGCTCCCCTTCCCTAAATGTTAGGGTCCGGATGCAGCCACATTGCTTACATCGACATATTTACTACGTCACTGCTCTCAGTAGTCGGTCATCACAAAAAGTGTCGTCCCTGATATGTTCTGTGATTATATGTAAATTGTATACCTAATTTTTAATGACCATTAAATGCCAGAGAAAATTTCAGTGCGCTTTTTACGTTATACAATTTTAAACGGCGTTCTATACATTTCTGGTTATTTATAGAAATATTATAGTTTTTGAGATTTTTATATCATAAAAGTTGTAAAATACTATAGGTTTTAAGACGTACAATAAATGAAAATATAGTCAACTATAAAGAGGTCACTACTCACTGTATATATATATGTACAATGTATTATTATACGTGATTATTGTACGAGCACGAGGAGCACGATTAAAGATATAATATTATGTTTAATAAATAATACGAATTATTTCTATATGTAATAGTTATACATATTATTATTATTATTATTATTATTATTATGATTATTATTAATAACCGATCCGACGTGTTTACTGCAATATTATATGCCGAGAAAGGAGATGTTGAACTATTAATAACTTTTATCTGCAAACATGGTATTAAAGTGAAATTAAAAAAAAAAAAAAAAAAAAAAAAACAAAAAATAGTAGCCGATTGCTATATTTTAAATTTGAAAACAATGATGATTCATCCCGTCGGAAACACGATTTCGAGCGGTGTTCGAATGCATCACGGACGTGAAGAGGTCCGGCGGCGAGAAACAACCGCAGTAATTAGCTGTATGACTTATCGGACGTCGTCGTCGCGAATTCAAATTCTATTGTAATGAGTCACTCTATACAATATATATACGGCAACGATGAAATACAATATGCATGTATATGTGCAATGAGCATAGGTAAACGTAATTCACGGCATACCGGTCACTGCAGGTTACTTACGCCAAATCGCTACGAAATACGAATGAAACGTTCTTCTACCGTATACCAATAATGTTTTCGTTATCACAGTTCACTATGACTTAATGAATTATTTATTATCATAATTATTTAGAATATAATTATTACGGACATCCACTCGTATATACACATCATACTGGACTTTATCTCGTATCTCTGTGTAATCATCGTGTATATTGGCGTAAAAAAAAAAAAATTAAATTAAATAAAAAATACACGATAAAACAACATACCGTTATAACAATAATAATGCTCATTATAATATAATGGCATAATATGGTCTTATAGTTTTCGGTAATATTCAAATTTACCACTATGACAGTATCGATTACATTTTTCTATTTTCTCACTTTAAATAACGTGTTGATTTTTGTATAACAGTATAATATTATGTAGTTCTGATAGTCTTATCGGTTTTATCACATTTTACATTAGGTAGGTAGCACGGCTGTAACTAGGACCATTTTATATGGTGGGTGATATGAATATTTGCCACAAGGCATAAACATTTTATTGGTATCTCATACATTTTAATAATAATTCCGGTTGTCTAGGTTTCTAGTGCAGTCTTTATATTTAAATTATCAGTCGACATTTCCCCCCCCCCTTCATTTGTAATTCTTTTAATGTCACATGCTTGTCGATCTCTGGTTTGTTAATGTTCAACAAGCTTATTAAATTCATCAGTTTCATCGGGAATTAGTTTTGAAATTTTTGAATTATTAAAGCGGCATTCAAATCCTAAGAAAATTTAAATTATCTATTAAGTTTATAAAATCATGGTAAAAATAGTTTACGAAATATCTATGTCCCATATTTAATATAAGTAATATTTAAAAATTATGTAACAAATAATTTGTAGATATGACATACCTTTAAAAACTGATTTACGATTTATATGCCGATCCTGTAGTTCGCTTATATAGCTATATGAAAACTGTTATTTTATAATAATAAATTTAATTGTATGTAAGCATTAAGCTGTTTCGGTGAAGTTAGCCACGCAATTACAACAGATGCATTGCGGCTATTCATATATGTTTATTTGAATACGGTTAATTCATTTTTCTTTTTTATTTCTACTTTTTTTATTTTAGTATTACTACAGGGAATCACCAAAAAATAGTTTTTAACATTTGATGTGGACGAAATTATTCACAAAAATTAAAAAAAATATCAACCAAAACAAATAAAAATTTAAAACCCGCAAAATTGGTATGTAATCGCAGATTTTACCCAGGATTACACCTTATCAGTGTATTACTAAAGGGAGCGTTCAAGTATTACGTCAGCACACTTTTGGCCTTTTTCCTTTTTTTGACCCCCTCCCCCCTTGTTAGCAATTGTCAGCAAATGTCCGGCAACCCCCCCCACCCCCTACTATGAAAAATTTTGTTACATATTTTGAATTTTATTTCACATATTTTGATAAAAAAAAAGTACATATTTATGAACATATTTTGATTTTTTTTTACTGCTTACGTCAGCATGGTTCTAACCCCCCCCCCCATCCCCCTCGTTAGTAAATGTAAGTACACGACAGATCCCCCTCTTTCTAGGCGCTTATACGTAATACTTGAACGCCCCCAAAAGCAAATTGCATCAATATCGCAGAATATCATAAAATAATTATATCGTACTATATTATCAGATTTCCATGGATAATCTCGAGTAAATAAATCGAGAAACTATAATTTGTATCACAATTTGTTTTACCTATAATTTACTTATATCGTAATCTGTATTACCTATATATTGTATACTATTATTTTCTATAGAGAAAACGCGTGACCAAAAATATACTGGAAATATCGATAATATGAAATATGAATTATACTGAAATTATAAAATAAGTTAACACAGTAAGAAAGGGGGGTCTTGGGAGTGATATATCACCTACATCACCCCTGATAGTTAAGCCACTGGGTAGGTACCTACAACCTATGTAATCATATCATTATAAAGTCATTCAAATATAGATGGAGTAAATCGGTCTATCGGTCCTCGGACAGGATGGGTGTTTTATTATTATTATTATTTTTAATTTTAATTTTTTTTTTTAATCGTTGAACTCAAAAGATGATTCGGAGCAAAGTTCAGTATAATAATATAAGAAAAAAAAAGTAATAATAACAGTTATATGTTATTTTATTATTTCAAATACATTTATAAAATATTTCTGTTCTAAACATTACATTTTTTTTGCGCTTAAGAAAACTACTGGAAAAATCAAAATTTCTCTACTCCAATACTTCTACTCGATTCTTTCTAACCGAAAAAATGCATACAGACATAAAAAGTATCATCATAAAACGAATATATTCTTCAAATCGTTCAGAATATAAAAGTAACTAAATTAATTTTTCGTTAATCAATAACAAATGTAGTGTGTTATTAATTGTATTACTTATAGTAAGTACCTACTACAGAATTAATATTTTACGGTAAACGTATTCAAACCACTGGACTTTCGTAGTATTATTCACAATTTTAATTGTTTTTATATTGTGTGAAAATCGATACACTAATTCTTGGATTATCCAAATTACACCAATTCATCTGAAAAACTTTGGTGGTTGGAAGACTATCTTCTATGTCTTCATCTAACCAACTGATAATATACGAAATTTACGTATAGAATTCTTACCACAACTTCGTCATTTTTAAAATTAGAGTAAGTTGATATATTACCAAATTCATAGACGAGATCATCTATGATGTAGCTGAGCCTTTTTTTTTTATTCTAAATTTGGTTTAATTTTGTAAAGGGATACGACTATTTTTAAATTCCAATAATTTAAATAGATATATTTCTCTTTAAAATTAAAAATTCAATAAAAGGCTCCATCATAGATAATGATCTCGTCTATAAATTTGGTAATAGATAAATTTACTCTAATATTAGAATTGACGAAATGCTGGACATAAGTTTCCTATTTTATCAGTTGGTTAGACGGAGACTGTAAATGCAGGTGCATTTGTCATCTTTGTCTGACTAATGGGCAATATAGTAAAATTACAAAACAACGAATATGACGTAGACGTTGAAATTAAAGCTAAAACACCTATTACCAATATTGAAAAGGAGGATATTTTTTAGAAAATGACATACTTATCCTTTTTATAAAATTTTAAGTTTTTATTTTTTTAAATAGTTATATTTCCTTTTTCCAACAATATTTTATAAAAAAGATATTCCATTTTCTAGAAAATATTCACTTTTTAAAAATTTTTTTTGGGTGTTTTAACTCTAATTTTAACGTAGACAACACATTTATTGGTTTGCGTAGAGTATAATTATCATATATTTACCATTATATAGACATGGACAACAAATGCGGGTGTCACGTCCTATTAAGATCGGATGCAGTTTCTTTTAATATTATTACATTTTTAATCAGAAATTAATTTTTTATAAAAATTTTTTATTTTTTATTTAAAATTTTTTTAAATTGATTATTTATATATCTATGTTAAACATTATCAATAATACTTTACACAAAAAATCAAAAAACACTAAAATTAAAGGCATTTTTAACTAGTGTAAAGTATCACAATTGTATAATAGACTGTATGGCATTAACATAAAAAAAAAAAAATATATTTAAAAAGTATTATAGTAAGCATAGCTGAAGAAAAATAGTTATTAGATATTATAGTACACATTTATATATCTATCAAATTGAAGTTTTTTCACCAAATTAGCATAAATTATATTATTATATATTTATTATAAAAAATAAAATATACAATTAAATGGTTAAAGGTATTACAAAAAAATTAAATTATTCAAAGATTCTGTAACAAGTGTAATGTCAAATAAAACATAGAAAAGAGTAATATAAAACATACCTATATATTATCTGATAAAAAATACGTATATAACAACAACAATTCCACGAAGAATTCCACTTCATCAATAAATAATTCGAAAAGAAAAATAATAGGGATACTTAATACAGCTAAAATTTTTTAGACACCTAAAACTTAACATAACAATATTATATTTATATTATATATATAATATTAACGTAATATTATAAAATAACGAAACAAATAAAGTTGAGACAATTTTAAAAGGTCAAAATTGATAATTATTATTGTGAAATAATGAACAATGATAATAAAAATTAAAATGTGATTTAAAAAAACAGTAGAAAATTTATTATCACGTTACCTATGTTACACATGATATATGCATGTTAAATGTGAATAAAATAAGTCGGAATACGAAAACATACTTATTAATAGTTGAATAGATGATCGTTTCAGACCAGGGATTAGGGACGCAAGTAGGTCATATATTTTAATAGATTTTTTTTCTGGACGTAAATATAGTATGCACCGTAGTTACATAACATAACAGTTTTGGGTATTTGATTTTTCTCGGACGCAAGTGTATCATTGATAAGAATTTGGGGTCGCAAGAAGTGTGTACCGTTCATTTTATTTTAAACAACAGGTATACGCACTATGGCAGTTTCGATTTATTGCGTTATATTATATTTAATTATATACAAATAAGCCTTGTTTTCCGAATAATAATTTATATAAATTATATATAATAATAATTTTTTCTAGCATTTTAATATAATTTAGAAGTATCTTACCTCTACTGGTACCTTTAGATGATTAAACAAGAGGGTCCCAAAATTGAATGCCCCCCTTCCTTGGGCTGTGGGGTATGCAGGCTCTAAATTATACAACTGGTTTATAGCATGGCTAAATATATAGGTATGATCGCAACTTTGTGATACGCAGGTGTCATGGCCGCCACTGGCAGCGATTTTATATCAATCAATTTTATCAGTTATCGAAATTCAAAATAATAATGATAAATGATTTTACTACAAAACGACGGTACCCACGAGTTTTTTTTTTTGACAAATAATTATACAATAAATTCTGCGGTGGCCGGTGATTTTGCTAAATTATTATTATCACAATGAGCAAGTTCAAAATGTATCATTATCATTTACAGAAAGCCGGTGATAAAAATCACTGCCAGCTGAGATTCTTTTCCATGAAAAATCATGGATTAATAACTGATGCGCAATCCGCAACCAAAA
>JAIPRL010009393.1:0-17725 GCA_025469235.1 Pemphigus obesinymphae
ATAAAAGATTTTTATTTCCAATATAATAATAGTATTAAAATCGTAAATTAAATAAATGGATACAAATATTTTAGTTAGAAACCCATTTATATTTTTTAGTTAATTTTATCTAGTATAAATTTAGTTTCAATGGGGGGGGTTTGAATCCCCTAAACCCCCCCTTACCTACGCCCTTGGTCTATACAAATGCTATATAAGCGATATATTTTTTTAATAATAATCACGGTAATAAGTAATAACCAAATGAAACAATCAGTACGGCTCGTGTTAAGGAGAACAAGCGCACACGCACCGCCTAAAATTTCAATAAATTAACATTTATTGAAAATAAATATATTTTTTTTAAAATATATAAAATTATTATTTATTTATCGCTGTTTTAGTCATATTTTGTCGTGCCTGTGAATATGATTATTGTACCTAGATGTTACGCACTGCATCGCTGTATTGATGGTTGCTGCTGGTAGCCGATTGGCCGCGGCCATAGATTACATATAGATAGAGTTATATGATTTAGATATGTTACATTAGTGGTCTCGGACACTGTCTTGAGTCTTGATGCTACCGCAGCACTGTCCGTTGCATACACTTGAAAAACGCTTTTATGATGCGCCGTTAACACACGCGCCGCCGTGTAAATTATATAGCATGGCGCAAAAAACTATTTTGAACCACCGACTATGTAAATCTAACTATATTCTATGGTCGTATATCGTAACAACGTTTATCGTTTGGTGCAATTATTATCTATTCATTTTAGATATGTTATCAGGTTATAACTTATCTAGGTAATATAGGCATAAGGTAAATTGAATTATGTTTTATATGAATGTAGGCAGTGCCGGATCTAGAGAATTTGTTGCCCGGGGCAAAAATAATTGTAGCGCTCCTTTTTTTTTAAAAAAAAAAGGTCATTCGTCAATTCCTATTAAAAATTAAGTGATCAATGTGACCCCACTCTCAAAAGCAGAACGAAAAGTTTAAATATTTTTACATTTTGCGCCCTATCATAATGGCACCCGGGGCAAGTGCCCTGGTTCGCACCACCCTAGATCCGGCACTGAATGTAGGCATGACAAAATAGATAGGTATGTCAGCAATATTGTGATACGCACATATCTGTGAAGTATTTCCAATTTTTACCGTGTAATAGATTCTCTGCCTCTCATTGGTTATTATATATATATATAAAGCATACATTTCCAAGCTATCACCACAGAATTGAATGAAAAGTGGAGAACCTAATATATGGGAAACAGTGGGGATGCTCATATCGGACTAAAATTCGTATTGTTGCTGATATACCTATCTATTTTGTTATGAATGTAGGTATGTTTTTAATAAAATTGATGGAATCACATTCGTTATTACAGTACCTATCTATTATATCGACATTTTTGAGAAAATCACATAAAAAATTGTTAATATATTTGTTACTAATCAGTAGTATTTTTTGGTTGGGCACCACCAAATATGCCACCCACGATCTGCTACTGCAAACAGTGAATACTTCAACAATACTTTTTTACAAAATCAAAAGTTAAGTATGCTTAAATTATATAAACAGTGGTATGTATATGTACGGTGTAATAATGTTATAAATAAATAATTATAGGGTCAAAGTGTACTTTTTAATGTTAAATATATAGGTAAATGTGTATTAATAATGTACCTATACACTACACAACCTACACCTATTAAGCCTACCTATTAATACATTTCATATTTTATTGTCTAGTGGTGTTTACAAAAAATATTATTTTATAGTAATTATATAGACTATAATTTTAAATTAAGCATTTTTTCCATATACATGTTTAAATTTGGGTTTTTTCCGCTAAACTTATACATGAGTTTTTTCCCCTTTGGCTTATGTTTCTGTTACCTACAGGAAATGGTTGGAAAAACAAAGATAGTTAACACGATTGTTAACAAAAACAGAAAATAAATAAATGGTTCATCAATTTTTGATTACAGGAATTTCCATTCACAAAATTTGTATTTTTAAAAAAGGTATAAAATAAAAAAAACCGTGTTTAAAACATGTAAGAAAAAAAGTCATAAAAAACCATTTTTTTTTTTTACAAACCTGGGTAATTAATATACTAGTTTAAACTAACAATTTTTAGTTAAATATGATAAATAAATAATACACAGGAGTAGAAAAACATAAATAAAATATTTATATAATTTTTATTGGGTCTAGCGCCAACATTTTAAAAAATCTAAAGGACGCTACACACCCAATTTTTAAGGGGTTTTATAAATGCAATTTTTTATAAAATTTAAAAAGACATGAAAATCTATCAATTTAAAAATATTTGAATATATTTTTTATTACTTTAAAAATAGTTTTACCATTTATACCATTTATAATTGATGTGCAATCACAATATTTGTTAAAAAATGTGTTTATTTTTTATTTTAATCAACTTGAAAGTTATATAGAATATTATTGAAATATGAAATAAAAAAAACAAATTATAAAGAACAACATTTTCTAGGGATTGATGAAGCCGACTTTTGATGTATGCATTTTTACACGTTTCATAAGCTGTTGAAAATAATAAAAAAATCGATATTTTAATAGCTCATAAAATGTGTAAAAATTCATATATTAATAATCAGCTCTATCAATCGCTAGATAATACTGTAAGCTATAATTCGTTTTTTGTTTTGTATTTATAACATGTTTATAAATTGATAAAAATGAAAAATGCAAATGCAAGTTTTTCATTGAACAATTGTCGGTTTGTCGTTTATTTAATAAAATTACATTTACTGGCTTTTTGTCACTAAATATATTGTAAATAACCGTAGATGGAAATACATTGGTAGTATAGTAAAGTGGCTTTTTGTCGTGTTTCCGAAGATAAATAATTATCTTCTATACCATGTATCATAGATAATACATCTGAATTATCGATGGCAGCTACCCGTAGCAACCAACAATATAGCGGTGCGATGCGTAATTATACCTACATTTATAATATTTATGGGCATCACAATTAGTTACTAAAATAGCAATAAATAAAAATAATTGTATAAACATGCTAATTTACTAAAATTATAAGTGGTGTACGTGCGTTTATGCTCCTTACATCAGCGTATGGCACCATTGATAGGAACTGATATTAATAAAATGCATAATTGATGAATTTGATGGGTATCTATATACCAAAATATTGCTGTTTTTGTAGTGTGACTTAGGCAGTGGTGTATAAAAAGACAGTATGCCATAGTTAGTGATGTAGTCATAAATAAATTAGTGGGTACATGCCGATTCCTAGCTTTTTTACATCGATAAAACGATTTCTAAAATGGAAAATAAGCGGAAATGCTTAAAAAAATTAAAAAAACCAACTTATGTTACTGACTTTTCTAAGAGAACTCATGTTTGTTCTGTATTTAATTAAGTCAAGCATGATGGGGGTGGAGTTGAAAAAAATCAGCTACCAAGTTTAAACCCTGTACTGCCCAAACCCACTATTTTATTTTTATTCAAATATTATAACTAGATAGTATACGTACTTATATACAGGCAGTGGCGGATTTTAGGGGGGGGGCCGATATGGAGTTCGCCCTTATTGGGTCGTGCCTTTTTGTATTACTGCATTTAAAAAATGGTGCCAAAATGTAGAAAAATGCATAAATGCCGTTTGTTAAATAAATATGGTAATATTATCCTCAAATATAATAAAATGTTTAGGAATGTTTTTCCCTTATAACCGTCGTCCGTATAAAATAGGACGTAAACGGGCAGTTTACGTCCTGTTTTCCCGATTTGAACAGATGAAAACTCGAAAATAAGATCTTAGGTGCCACGCGGTTTTGGTTCGGTCTCCGTTGAGCTGCCATTGTCGTATTTTCTTTTCAAAGTTCATTTATTTTCTTATCGTCATTAATCGAGTGACAGGTGAATAATTCATGTATTTAATACACGATGTACCTACATTGTGATTTAATCGAAAAATATTTGTCCGTTAAAGATTAGTTTAGTTAAATACTAAAAAGAAAATACTAGAAATGTTCCAGTCTGTAAAATTCTCACACTGTCAGTTCATATAATCTTAGTTCATGTTCGGAACTCAAGCGCAGAGTATATAAAAATAATATATTTGCCATATTAAATTATAATTAATTATTGGTAGACTAAAAGATAGTCTATATTTAGGTATGTAAGTATATTACAATTAATATGACATCTACTTATTAGCAATGATGTAATTTTAAAAATTTTTTCTGAGGTGAGGGAATAAATATTGAAAACTAACAATTTATATAACCTCTTTCTATTTTACTATCGTTAGAAATAACATTTGGGTAAACAGAATATTTGTTGATGGGTGGGACGGGCAATTGAGTTCGTATACACTCCCACTGTTTTGGTAAACAATACTTATTTAAAATATTTCATTTTAATTTTCAATTTTTCGAAGTTTTTAGCCTTAAAGCATTTAGTTTTAATATTTTTAGAACATTTTTATAAAATATTTTGCGTTAGACGAAAACAAGTTATCATTTAGCATGACTAAAAAAAGAGTGACAAAATAATTTATTATACGTGACGAAAACAGTTAACAGTTTTTGACAGAAATACTATATAAAAATAAACTATAGAATAAGTAATAAGAGTTGTAAAATATTAATTTATATACTTTTAATTGATAAATTTACTTTGAATTTTGAAGCTGATTTTATGTGTAAGAAATGATAAAAGTACATAAGAACCACGGACTAAACATTTTATGTATATTTCACTAAATAAATTTTAAATTATTTAGAACCAACGTTTTCGGATTTATTAGAAAATAACCATTATTCTAAACCATATTTTCCGTTATTCTGAATTGTTTTTTCTTGTGTACTTTTGAAAAATTGACAAATTACATTTCCATGCAGTAGAGTACTATACAGAGTACCTACCATACAGTGATGAAGATGAAATTTTGTGTCAAAAAAAGGGTACTCATAAAAAATGACGTTAAGTTTGCTGGTCGATAAATTGCGTATAGAAAGATATGAAATATATAAACATCATCACAAAACGAAAAAATACTTGGTTCCAATCAGAATTTAAAATGTTTACCTAGTCAATATATTAGTTTTTAAGGCAATTATTATTGCTTTTTTTGTCATCATCTCTAATTATTATTATTCAAAAATTCTATCTACAAAAATTCATTATAGGTACCTATTTAAGTTTTTAGAATCAATATTTTTTGGGTTTTTTTCCTTTTTGGAGGGGGGTCCAAAGGTGGTAAATACACCACTGTATAAGTACGGTATATGTATTGTATTAATTTAATATACATATATAGCCTTGGTAACTGAAAAAATATAATTAGATATATTTACTGTTACTCTTTGAAATCCCTACCTAATTTAAGTTTTTAAAAATTCACCCTTCCCCATTACATGATCTCTAGATCCACCACTGTATACAGGTATACCAGGAATTATTCTAAGGATTTTCCTAAACTGTAAATTTTATATTTTCCTTTCCTCAAATACGTTTATACCAACCATTCTAGTAGTCCTTACGCATTTTCTGGTAGTAAATTGTATCAAGTTGGAAATTACTATAGCGAAGTCATTTTTCGATTTTCTCAATAGTTTTTTTTAATGCGTAAGGAAAATCTGCCAATATAGTACATAAAAACGGTAAAAACATAATTACGCAAATTCGAGATTTGTTATTTCTTTGTTACTCCAAAGATAACTCCAATGATCCTAGGGACTGGAAACTTTTCACCAAAAATATATGTAAAATTACATACAATTATTTTATTAATTATGAATTATGTTTTAATTTTGGTGAAAATTAGTCTAAATACTTAACATTTTTACAAAGTATGTAAAGTTAGCTTTTATATTGATTCACTTCATTTTTCTAAAATATTATCCAATTTTGGTGTCTTTTATATATAATTTTATATTTTGAAATATATGTATTTTATACCGAGATTCACTCAAGAATTGTTTTATCGAAATACATTTTAAATCATATTTTAAAACACAATATTATATTAGGTATATATTAATTATACAATATTAATATAACGTATTAAATAATTAAACAGCAAAAAATGTTTTGATTGTGCTAAAAAATATATTTTATACTACTTTTATTTTATAAACATTTTCAGAACTCAATTTGGTTAAATATTTTTTCCCAAATGTAGCAACTTTTGCTACAAGTACAAGTTCGAAAATTTACGAATTGGTTTTGGATAGGTACATGCACCTATTAAAAAATTGGTAGTGGTACTCACGTGTACACCCTCCACTACATCGTTGGCCACAATCCTCTTTCCCGAAATTTAATCCAAATTGGTATATTGTCAAAATAAAATTCATTGTAATTATTTTGTGCCTGTTGACAATATAGATTGAATAATATTTAGAAATTTATTATATTCGTAATTCGTAATAATACGCATTCCTCTTATGCCCAGGTCACATGGAGTGTTATTGACGTCATTAAAATTAAAATCTCGATATAATCATAATAAATAAATCTAGGCCACACGATGAGTTGTTAACGCATGCGTCATAAAATTATCCAGTATATAAATAATATAAATATTCTTTCTTTAAAAATTAAAATAGTTACCTACTTCTCTTCTATTTTCTAGTTTCTAGTATTATAGATACTAAGGTTAGGTTATAGCATTATACATTATATTCAAAAACATCAGATGTTTAGCCATGTTTAATAAGTAGGTATAGAGCTCTAATTAGACAGGGGAAGCAGAAGGGCGTAACTCCTTTACTATTTTGAAATATTTTGACAGCTCTCCCATTAATTATAATTTACAGTATATGAGTTATATAGTTTGGGGGGGGATGCTCATTTTTTAAAAGCCTGATAGCACCATTTATTTTATTTTTCCAATTTGACCACTAAGTATACACACTACAATATACCACTGAGGTATATTGATATTTATATATATATATGTTATCGAAAAATGAAAATATTTACGACAGAAATTGATTAAGTTATTTATTTGATATACTATTTTAGTTTTTCAATTAATTAATTGTAAATTGTTATTTGTCCTATTTATAATATTGTATTGCGGAATGACATAAAAGTCGAAAGTCGATTTTGAACGGTCAATTTTTGACGTGCAGCTAAAATCGACCCGTGTATTCCCCGAATATCATGCAGGTCATGCGACTGCTGTAGTATATTGTATACCTATTATAGTAAATAGTTTTATTACCTATTACCTAATATTATTATTTTATTAAATGAGATTGCTATAACCCGGGGCGAACGTAGGAAAACAATTTCGACGGGCTATTTCTGAAAATGTTTAATTAACTTAGTTGTTGAAATACGCATACATAAAATAAAAGTGACTTCGGGTATATAATATAATAATTTTATAAATAGTCACAAGTACTCATATATATAATAATATAATATGGCGTCAAGACCCACAGAGTGTACAAGTGAGATGAACAAATTCATGCAAATCGAGATGAAAATCCGTTTAATAGGAGCAGACATATAGGTATTTGCTTAAAAAATGGATGCAATTAAAATTGACACCAAATTTCGTTAAAATTCCAGGTACAACTTTTAAAAATATTAATTCTTCTAAAAAAGTAAAATTGGCACAGGAAAAATGAGATTAGAAATAGAAAACCATTGTCATAATAGAAGTAGGTTAGAAATTAAAACTTATTCGTTAAATTTAAAATTCTCTAAATGTGTACACCGTTCACACTTGGATATTTTTTAAGAAAAAATGTACTATGTGATTGAATATAAATATGCAAATAAACAAAAAATACATGATAAAAACTTAAAACTTTAATTTCTGAGAAATCTAGTAGGAAGGGAAAAATAGGGAACAATAATAACAGTAAGAGTGAGGAAATTTCAGAAAATTCATTATCTACTGATTGGGAAAAATATTTAGTTAGGAATTGCACTGGAGTGGTATTTTCTGACAATGAAATGAATACCCTAAAGTTAGGATTAAAAATGAGTTTCGCACCTTTTAAACTTCCAATTGAAGAAATAATTGTAGGCATAGGAATGGGAGTTAAGAATATAGATTTTTTAAATCATGATATAGCTGAAAAACAATGTTCAGAATTTTTATAAATAAATATATTTATTAAATTACAAAAATATATTTTATAAATTTTAATAAAAATGGAAAACATTTTAGGATCATAAAACAACTAAAAAACAAAGATTGCTTTTACTAAAACGAGATAAAGGGAATTTAGTTATAAGGAAACAAATCTACTACTATAGGATTTTTAAAAGAATCATAAAAAAATGATAATAATGATTATAAATAAATAAAATAGAATCATTTAAATAAAATGATTAGAGAAACAACCAAAATAAAAAAATAATTCAAAATTAAAAATAGAAGAAAAAAGTAGATTTTTCATTAAAATACCTAATCCTCAAATGCCTAAACTATATATATTGCCGAAAATACATGTCAGGGGATAGTATGAGATCAATTGTGTCTAATATAGGGACTCCGACTTATGGTTTAGTAAAACATTTTGTTAGAATTTTTTCATCATGTAAAAAGCTCCAAAGTATTTCAGTTAAAAATAACGTAGAACTTGTTAATAAATTGACAAATTTTAATCTTAAAAACCATAATAAATAAATATCTTTTGACGTGGTAGCCTTATTTCTAAGTATTCCAATTTATATCTTAACCAAAATGTTAAAACTTTTAAAATTAAAAACATAACAAAATTATGTATGAGACAACATGTTTTCCAATTCCAAAATAAATTTTTTGAACAAAAAGAAGGAACAGCGATGTTGAACATTTTATCACTAGTAAAGATTTTCATGAGTAGGTTCGAATAAATATTAAAAATAAAAATGCTAATGACAATTTTTCCAAAATCTGGGTTTGGTATGTTGATAATATTCTCACTTTAATAGACGAAACATTTAATATAGATAATTTTCCTCAAAAAATAAACTTCCGATATTCCTCAATAACATTTAACACATGAAAAAGAAGTGAATAGAAAATGAGCATTTCTAGACTTATTTATTAAAATAATAGATAACCAACTAAAATTTGAAATTTATCGAAAGAAAACACACATTTTCAGATGTATTCCCAAAAAATTAAACCACAATTGGCAACAAAAAAATGGCAGCATTTAATAGTATGGATTTTAGATTAGTTAATATCCCCTTAGATAAAAGAACAACGAATTAAAAATAATTAATGAAATCGCTAAATTTAATGGGTACGAATAAGATAAATGGTCAAAAGAACTTAGGATGTTTAACACTTATAATAATGGGTTAGAGAATAAAATAATAAAATCAGCAATGGTACATTATCCCAAAATGTTAGATGGCTTAACAAATATTTTTAAAAACTATGGGGTTAATATAGTAATAAATAGAAATAATAATATAAAAGCACTGTTAGGAAACACAAAGAATAAAATCGAGGAATGGGAGAATTTGGGTATTTATAAAATTCAATGTGATGAGTACAATAAATGCTATGTATGTCAAACAAAAAGAAATATATATATTAGGTTTAAAGAAAATTTAAAAAATTTCGAAGAACAAGAAGACTACAAAACTCCTATTGCGGAACATTTATTAAATACAAATCATAATATAAAATTAGCAAAACTTTTTTAAACATGTAAATAATTATAAGGAAATAAACATAAGAGAAGCAATAGAAATGTCAAAAAAATAAAAATACCTTGTTAAACTGGAACTTAAGTCCATTACAGAATTCGTAATTAAAATTAATTTAATGTAAGCCAGATGGTATTAGCATGAACCTTTAGTAGACGTGGTCGATGACTAACGACCATCTATCGTGTTGTGTTGACGTCATCGGGTATAAAAAAAATAAAAATAAAATTCATTATTAAAATTAATTAAATGTAAATCAGATGGCATTAGCATAAACCTGCGGTAGTCGTAGTCGACGACTCATATCCATCTCTCGGTTTATGGTGACGTCATCAGGAATAAACTGTAATTTGTTTCGGAAGGTAACGGAAGGTACGTGTTAAAGATGACGACTTAGTTGTTGAAATACGTATACGTAAAATAAAAGTGTATAATATTGTGACTTCGGGTAGGTATATAATAATAATAGGTACCTCATATAAATTAGGTAAAATGTATTAAATTATGTATACATTAAATAACATAATATATAGATGAAATTAATATATAATATTATCACGTAAGGAACAGAAATTTGATTATAATTGTTACATAGGTATATAAATATATATATATATATATATATATATACAAGTTATTTTTTGGTACATATTATTATATCATATATATTATATTATTGTACCAAACATTATATGATCATTTTTGATTACATTTTATAGTTTTGACTTTTGAGTAATTTTAAAATTAATTTTTGCTATTATAATACATGTAGGTTTATTGGTTAATACACACCTAAAAAAACCTTAATTGAAAATTAAAAATATATTGACGACCATGTACCTTATTATTTTATTATTTTACATATTTATATCATTTATTAGGTAAATATATTATATTTATATATTTATACAACATGACATCTTAATTCGTGAATAACATTTATCCTATACTTAGTTTTGGTTTAGTTTTTTATTTCGTAGGAAATTTCTCAAGTCAAGTTGTCTATTTCTATATACCTATAATGTTAGGTATTTAATGTAACTACTATAGTCAATCGCAGATCGAGAAGTAAATTCAAGGGGAAGGGAAACAGTTTCGAAAATTGATAAAAAATATTAAATAAAAATAAGGTTAAACCTATGATATAAATACGTTATATGAAAATAAAAACCCATCATGACTTTTTTTTTTTTTTGGGGGGGGGGATCCCCCTGACTATATTGTATCAGTAAAATAATTTTGGTATTAAAAATATTTTATAATAAATTTATTATTGCAAAAACTTTCTATATAAACAAAAAAAATATAAAATAATAAAAAAAAATAACTGCATTATTATATAATAAAAACTAAAATAATCAACTTATAGGTACTATACCGCCCCTAAAATATTCTGATTTTTATATTACACATTATTATGGGTCAGTATAATAATATTAAAATGGGTAAAGTCGAATAATTATATTATATAATTTTGTTTATATACACTGAAAACATTTTTTGTTATAGTAACCTCTACAGATGATGATTGATATTATCAGATTTTTTGATAATAATTACAATTTAGTTTATGTTAAAAGTTATCAGTTACAGTAACAAACAAATGTAGTTGTAAGTAAATAAAATCAAAGTGACAGCTATTTATTAAACTTACTTGTAACCATACTGTTTTGTTAAGGTTGCTAAAACATTTAGTTACTCAAATAAGCGTTATATTGTTATTACCAAAATAATTATATACGAAAAAATTTATTTGGTAAACTCAACAATAAATATTAGTATATACAACTTCCTTTAATTTGATATAGCAGATATTTTGGTTAATATAATATAATTTTTTTTGGTTAAAATAACCAAAAACGTAGGTGAGGGCAGAGGTTTAATAATAAATGAACAGTATATTTTAAACTGTATTTAATTAATAAAAAATATACAAACTTTATAAAAATATGATGATATAAAAAAAATAAATACAAATAATACATTATCAATACCTATACAATTTTTATTATAATTAACAAAATAATTTGTTGGTGAAAGAACAAATTACCAATTACCAATATTACATTTTAAATTACTATTACTAAACAATAATCATCTTCGTTACACATACCTACTTTATTTACAAACTACCAGTGTAATTTTCTAGTGTCTACAAATTCATTGTCGGTTTAACCAAAATGTATTTTGTACCCATACTACAACTTTTACAAAATAAACATTATAACTGTATAAAAAAAAAAAAAAAACAGTAGCTATTACCAAGAGTAAATAGTCGTAGATATTATTATGTTACAACTACTATTTATCGTTTAACAAAACTTTTTATGGATATAATTTTTTCAGTGTAGCAATAACAAACTGCATAGCATTTTTGACATTTAAATATTTATTATGGGGAGGGGGAAGGCTGGTCTTAAAATTATGCCTCGCACCCGCTTTTAAGGGATTCTATAAAGGCAACTCTTAAAATTCACTAGAAAAAAATCTATCAATTCAAAATATTTAAATATATTTTATAAGTTATTAAAAAATAGTTCTGTGTTAGTAGTTTTTGTTAGTACCATTTTTATTGATATATAACCACAGTAATTGTTTAAAAAAAATGTGAAAACGGGTTTATAAAGTGATTTAAGAGTTAAAATATGACATAATAAAAATAGATAGATACCTATCTACCTATGTATTGGCTTTAGAATGATATATTTTTAATTTTTAAATTTTAAATTTTTTTATACTTTTATAAGTATACACTTTTACGGGTAGTAGGAGTTTCAGAATAGAAGTTAAACTAAAAAAACTTTTTATATAACAAATACATTGTTCCCATGCATAATAGTTTACCTAAGCAAAAAGGAAAACTACCAAAAATGAACAAAACTTGTTATAAAGGTCCATTCACGCATGTCCGGACGGGTTTCAAAAAGATATTGTCTTGTTGGTTTTAAGTATAATCATTCACATATGTCCGGGCCGGGTCCGTTCCGGGCGTCCGGGTTGTACCCGGGCGAAAAATGATTGGTTTTCGACAATTCCTTTCCGGGCGCCCGGACGGGTTTTTATTACGATACCCGGGCGCCCGGAAATGTGTGAATTGCAACCGGGCCGGGTCCGGATTTTTAAGGTGGCAATAAAGACATTTTGTTCATGAGAACCATTTAGTATTCAGAATACAAAATATAATCATAGTGTATATATTATTTTTAATAGGAGAATAAGAAAGCCAAGGAAATATAAGACAAATTGTATTTTCTGCAATACCAGTTAATAAAAAGATTATACTGTTTGAATTTGATATTAATATAATTACAAATATTAACAATATTATGTATTATTTTCTCTCAAATTTCGATATACTGTAATAACTAATAACGAACGTGACATTGTTTTATTTTTAAAAAAATTAATATAAAACGGCTATTCTAATATTTTATAGTTGAACGCAGAACACACAATACACCAATATTATTGGTTGACGTGACTGCAGGTTACCAAACACCTATTGTTGTCTAATATTATTTTCGTGGTACCCATTATGAATTTATGAATTGTCTTCATATGTTAGACCGGAATTACTTACGTTATGTATAGAGTGTAGACGTGACTCGTGACAGTTCATATCAATGGGTATCATTGGGTTCCCACCTACTCTACAGGGGAAACAATATTAAAAAAAAAAAGGCCATTAATAAAGGTAGGTATAGCTTAGTTAGGTACTATGTGTAATTTAAGTGTTTGTCTGTCGCTATGCCGCGCCACCCTGTGGAGTGAAGGATACGACGACCAGGCATTAGTAGGTACCTATATTTAGGGCCGTTATTACAATGTCCCGTTAAATCTTATCTGTCTGCCAGTTAAGCTAGCGTGTAGTTTAGTGTATTTCAGCGGTACTTTAGCGGTACTTTAGCGCCGAGTTTAATACAGACCATTATTACAATATTACCGCTATTACTAATCAGTTAGATAATTTTAAATAGTACAATGTTTTCCATTGGTTAATAATAAAATCAACTGTTATGTGATAATAGAACACTATTATTTTTTTTTTAAATGATAAACATAAATGTTGTTGGTTTTTTTAAAATTGATATTCGTCTTTAATTTACATTTTAAAATTATTATTTTATATTTGAAATTGAATATGAATAAATTAAAGCGAGATAGGCAAGCTAATTTTTCGACATTAGAAGAAAAATTACTGCTGTAGAATAGTATTGATAGTAGTATATGTACACACTCATTTAAATTATATGGGTTTACATTTTTTTCCAGCGCTCAGCTCAGCGCTCGCTGCTCTCCAATGTACATTTTAATTTGTATTTATATGTAAATTATATATATACACACAATATATGTAACCAATTGTATATAGATTCTTCATTGATACTTAGTTAGGTACTTACTCGAGAGAACGATCGATTCACACTTTTCATTTTCATATTTACCTTATTATTATATTATAATATATATTATTATATATATTATATTGACAATAATAATCCGAATAATCGTATCTACATGATAATAATACAATATTCATAATAAGATGAACACCAAAATAAACAAGTTTTGTTTTCGTATTTATACTTTGCAGTGGCATTATACGACAATATTATTGAGCACTTGCATGGAGGGTGAGTGGAAATGTTTTGATACACATTTCTAACACTAATAATCATTTAGAACTCACACAAGCATAAGAGGTTAATAATTTTACAATAATTTGACGAATCTTTGTAAACTTTGTAAACTTGTGATCTTCTAAGACCAATATCATTTACCTCATCAATGAACTCGATCAAATTATTAATATTATTAATTTTAAATTAGTATATTATACGAGTAATTTCAAGTAAAACAAATGCACATTGAAAAATGCAATAACTGCACATTACACAGTTGACAGTATTATTCGTTTTTTAAGCGTATATTAATAAGATATTGAAGCTTTGTGCAACATATTTTAATTTTTATTGACTTAATAACTCAGTATTATGGACCAATAGTTTTTTATTGAATCAATAAAGTTTTGTGCAACCGGGCAAAAATATAATTGATTTTTTATTGGACATTTTTATTATAATATAACAACAAAGTCATTTCAAAATTTTTATCGGAAATGGAACCTCTCCATCTGTCCAAATAAATTTATTATATATATATTTATATATTTATTTTATATTTAATATTTATACTTGGTATATTAACTAATTTTAAAACATTATTATTATTATTTAATATTTATTATTTGGAAAACATTGATAATACAAAATTAACAATGGTATATACAATATGAGTAGGTACATAAATATATAGCCGCTGTTGGTACCTGTATTTTAATTTATACTAGGTAGGGGTATTCTATATTAAAGTTATTTTTCATTGTAATTTCGTGAACGGTCAACGTCGCGGCGTATGCGTAAGTGGTACAACAATTCTTATTGATTACATACATGCTATTGTAGGTACTTACTAAATTTGCGTATAGGTGCTAAAAAATAAAATCCTCATTCAAAAATTTAAATTTTTTAAAAAAGATTTACAGAATTTACAAATTTAACTTAATTTAGATACTATTCTATAAAGTTAACTTGAAGTTAACATGTTAATTTTAATAAAAAAGTAACTTATCAAGTTAAAAGTTAATCTGAAAAAAAGTAACGCGTTAAGTAACTTAATTAAAATTAACTTAACTTTTGAATTTAATTTTAACTTTTAACTCGTTTATGCCCAGCCTTGTTTTTAATTTTCTAGAGAATTATTTTTGTAATTTTGTTATTTACTTTCCATAAAATTACTTTCTGGAATATTACGTTCTGTGATTATTAATATCTAAAATGTTAAATTTTTGGATTTGAAATTCGTTATAAAACTTAATTTTCTGTCATTTTACATTCAATTGAAATTATTTTCTGGACTTTTATCATTCTATCTGTTTATTTTCAGTATCATTAATATTACATCAAAATAATTTTATTGGTAAAAATGATTTATTATTTCATTCACATTGAATACATACACCACTACAATACAATACAATACATTATTACAATTATACAATTATACAATACAGTTGGTTATTTTCCTTTTATAGGTACCGTGCATACTGTAAAAAAACAGCGATGATACCTAGTGGACAACTCTCAAAGTTCTATTATTATCAAACTTTAAAATATCTTATTGGATAGTTATTATTTACGTATTATCATTAGGTAATTGTTTTCAAAACATAATTTACCAACTATTTTGTCTAAGAATAATCTTTTATTGAATTAAAAATGAATAAACCTCACATAATTTTGAAATGTGGCTTTAGTGTAATTATCTAACTATGAATATATTTATAAAAATAATAAAGGAGTTAAATTGGTGGAAAGTGGACATGTGCATACAGTTACAGAAATAAAACAATCAAATGGATATTCTACTATTACTGGTTTTGTTATAAGGCATCTGTTAATTTACCACCTTATAAAGTAACTTTGAAGGTGTTGGAAAGATATTATATTTATACTAGGTAATTTATATTTTATTAAGAGGTAAAACATTTGTGTAGATAAATCTTACCAGACATGTAACCCACTGCTTATGTCTATGTGCTGCAGGTGCTGGATGTAAATGTAAGCATATTGCAGCTCTCATATACTACATTAATAATTAAGAGACATTATTGAAAACAAATCAACATTTGTTCAAATGTTGAACAAGAATGGGGAAAGTTGTAATCGTAGATCGGCATTTTTTAAAAAAAAAGTGCAAAAATACAAAAAAATTTTCATCCCTGGTGGGGGTCGAACCCACGACCTTTGGATTAGAAGTCCAACGCGCTATCCACTGCGCCACAGGGACTTCTGAAAGTTCAGTTTGAAACAACTTTTATTATGTAAGACTATATCAACTTAAAACCATAATATTAGGTATATAAGTATATTCTTATATAAGTAAATTTTACAATTTTGTTTTAAATTTTAATCAAAGCTGGTAATAAATAGGTTTTATTAAAGTTAGATTTAAAATATTTTTTAATTAGATACCTACTTCTATAAGTAATGCTAATTGAATATAATCTATTTTCCAAAATGTGTTCTTTTAAATTTTAAGACCTTCAATTTGAAAATATTAACAAAAATCGTCTCTTATTATTCTCATTTTAAAAATTATACACGAAAATAATACATTTTGACAGTTAAATTAAAATTAAAATTAATAATTTAATTTTATGTAGTTTTAAATTCTGAAAACAATGGTAAGTACATGAGATCAATTAGAATTAAGCGGTTGAACTTATATGTACTTATACTTTAGTTTATACCAATTTCCATACCTACCCATTTTATAGATGGGATAGTAGAGAATTCCTACTAGGCCTGTGAGCCAACAACATAAAGGTAAATGACAAATCATAATTTATAAATGCAAATAGCTTATTGATTTATCTACCTAAATATACATAGGTATGCACACACACACACACACACACACACACACATATATAGATATATAATATATATTGTATGTTATTATTAAACAATCAGGTAGGTAATCCAACTATATCTGATAATATTAGATTTCACATCTTAACCCCTCTCAATCTGCGAAGTCGAGTAATTCTGTTAGTAATATAGGTACATTACCTACTATTCTGTATTTAAATTCTGAATTCATTTTCTACTCTTTAATATTTATATATTATTAATATATTTAAAATCCTAATAAAATATTTACTACCTATAGTAAGTAGGTACCTACCAAAAATTAAGATAGTATGGATGCCCAACGGCATATAATAATCAGCTATCATTCTGCCCTCAAACTGACTCCCTTACTCAATTGTAGAAACGTTCAACTAGCGCTTAATATCATACTGGTGACATCGAATTACGATCGTAAATAATATTAAATAAAAAAACCGCCATAATTATAAGCATGAATTATACACGGCTAACATTGTCAAATAAATACTTTTTTGTGATTGTATTTTTATATTTAAAACAGAACCAAGTAAAACCGGGCAACAACGGGTAATTCAGTTATAATCTATATAATAATATGTAC
>JAIPRL010009394.1:0-17725 GCA_025469235.1 Pemphigus obesinymphae
TTTAACGCTGTATAAAATTTTCAGAACTTAAAACCGAAAATTACTCCTTTTAGGACTTAAAAACCTCGAAAACTAAAAATGTCTATAAATAGACCAAAATTTAAAAAAATTTCAAAAAACTTAATCAACGTAAATATATTACTAAACTAAATATTTGATAAAAATTTCAAGATTTTCAAGTCAATATTTTCGAAATTACGACGAAATTAAATTCTCGATTTTACGAAATCGTATTTTTCGTAATTTTATGGTAGTTTTTGCTTACGCATTAAAAAACTATTATGAAAATCGAAAAATGACCTCTTAAAAGTACCAACTAGATGCAATTTGCTACCGGAGACAGGGTATGAGTGTAAAGATCGGAACAATCCTTCTGGTAGTAAATTTGTTAACAGAGAAAAAAAAAAAAATAATAAACATCATTATAAAACCACTAGCTCCCTCGCTACGCTCAGAATCTAAAATTGTGAATAAAAAATTAAAATTCTATTATTATAAAAATTATTGCGTATTGATAAAAATTATAAATTGTGCATGTACTGGGCCGGGTCATTTAAAGTCATAGTTGACTCACGTTCGAGTGTCTCGTCGAGGACAGTGATTGCTCTTTTCTTTAAGGGTACGAACTGTTCCTTGATCACAAGACTGAATAAGTGATGTGGTGTTAGCTGGTAAAAAAATCAGTTTTATATTCTTCAAATTTAAATTTACATTATGAGCCGTGCAATATTGTCTACCAAAAGCAACATTTTTCTGCCTTCTCTTTCCCATTTGATCAATCACTGGCTAAAGATTTTTCGGGTCCACACAGGTGTAAAACTTTAACTCTTTTGAAATAACGAGGCTGCTTACTCTTTCCGACAACGAGTAGTTTCTTTTTTTATCCAGTCTACTGGCACATCACATCAACGTCATTGATTCTTTACAAGTTTTTGTTTCTTTTGCTTTGTCATTTGTAAGAACGTGAGTTTGTTCAGGTAGTGCTCTAAAGTAAAAACTGGTTTCATCAGCATTAAAAACATCAGAGAGTGAAAATTCGGAGATTAGAGAAGGCTATTCATTTCCCAGCCAAAAATGTGCACCTGCAAAATCTGCGTCACCTTGTTTTCTGTGCGTTTTTTGAAAAGAAATATTTTATCTTTTTTTCCACCGATGGAACCACCCATCTGTCGCCTTAAAGTTAATTTTCCCCCATTTTATCTGCTAGGTCTTCAGCTTTTTGGCGAAGCAATGGGCCTGACACGCAAGCATTTTTTTTTCTAACTTTTACGAACCATTCTTTCAACGCGCATTCAACAGTATCATTCTTTCCACACCTTTTCCTTTTTTGACTTTGAGGCTCGTTTTGTAATGCTTCACATTCAATGTCTTTCCTATTTTTTAATATTCTACCTAATACCGATTGATAAATGTTCAGCTTAGTTGCTGCTTTACGTTGTCCCATTTTAGGAAAACCGTCGTACTTTTCTAAAATGCCTATTTCGTCACTCAAACTAAAAGTACGTCACGTTATATTAGCACTCATGTTAACAACAAAAAATGACTGCGTTGAAACTGGAATGACGAAAGATTGACAATTGTACATTGTAACAACGATTTTACCGTCGACCTTATTGATTACGAAAATTGTGCCACGTAATAGGAAGTGTATATTTTATAACTCGCACTACAATTACGATAATTTCGTTAAATGTGAAATGCGACAAAATTTGTTGTACATACACACATTATAAAGGATGAATCAAAACCAGTAATAATCAACAAAAATATGTAATTTTTGAAAACAAATTTATTTTTAAATTTTAACCAAAATATTCATTTTCTACCATTTTTTTTTTTTACTAAATTTAAATCTTATAAACGAAGTGGTGAGTCTTATAATCGAATTTTTCTATAATGTATTTAAATAAGTCCTGACCGTTCCAGATTATTTTGAGTCTATTAATCGACTGAACCTTATATCCGTGAGTCATATAAGTGGCGTCCACCGTATACTCACACACACGAATAATGGTATATACGCATAGTTATCGGTTTGAAATGTTTTTATCGGGTTAGGTGTCGATGGTCTCAACGAAAATTGTAGTGAGAAAATATGTGCTCGCATTTAAATCCGGAGTATGGACAGTACACGAAGTTTATTATAGAGGGGGAAATGAGGATTTTTCGAGTGAATCGTATTGGGTATAATGGTGATATGTTTAATATGTGTATGAAACCTCGTATTTTTCGATGAAAACAGTCGTACTCATGTACATAATTTATTCTATGACGGCTTACTTATCGAAATAAATCATAACAATTCATCGTGTTTTTTATATACCTACTAAAGGCTTAACAAACCAATAGATATTACTCCAAAATTATTTATAATAACTATTAGCGAGTTTTGTCTATGATTTTGTAGTCATTGGAGTTAAATGTTGTACGAGGGATCATTGACGATTAAATGGGGGTATGACAAATCTATATTATAATCAATGAAATATTGAATAAGCCAACAATAAAAGGGTTTCACTGCGAATATTTTAATCTAGATATAAATATTTTATGTATGTAAAGTATATTATAAATATTCTAATACCTATTACTATTCGGTCAACTTAGCATATCGAATTTAAGCTAATACCGACTCTTCTTAGAACGTTTATCGAAATGGGTGGCTGTTTCCTTATTGTATTATTCGAGAATAAAACATTGTAATTGTTTTTCTAAAATATTGTTCATAAATATTAATAAGTATAATAATCATGATTAGGGTGAAATTAAAGTTTTAATTTTCAATTAAAACGCGAGGGAAACAAAAAAATTCAAATACGTTTTATATTCAGGCATTCGGCCAGTTTAAACCTACGTTTTATCATTATGAAGATGTTGAATATATCGATCACGTGGAAAAAACAGAATTATTATTATAATGAAAAAATAATAAATTACCACAAGAACATTTAGTAAACTCCTGGTTCGAAAAATCATTGACGTAGATGTTTTATCTGACATTAAACCGTTAAAAAAAAACATGACAAAATTAAACGATAACTTTGATAAATATACATAAATGTATATACTATTTAGGTGTTTTATACATCAAATAAAAAGTGGGTACCTAGATGTAAATATTTTATTACAATATTATTTAAGTTTTATTCAATTTTAATTTAATTGAAAATTAAATATATGTTTTTCGTAAGAAATCATTATGATTAAACTATAAAATAAATAGGAAATTTCATTATTAATTAGATATTTGTAAATTAATTTGTTTTAATTATTATTAAATATTTCGTTTTCAGCATATTAAATTAAATATTTATTCAATTTTGAATATATTTTAAAATTTAAATATTTGATTTTCCTTCGTACTTCAATATTTATTTAACGAATTTAATTTTAAAATGCTGGGCAGTCCCTAAACGCTAAACACTATAGCTTTAAAGTCTATTATCCAGATTTTCGCTGTTCAATTTTGTTACGCGTACCAAAACGTGTTAAAACTCATTGAAAATAATATTCTATTGCATTTTAATTTTAATTATTTCGTAACGTAAAGGTTTATAATAAAATTAATATGATAAGATTTATATAATTGAATATTTTATTGAGTGTTTTGACCATATAACTATGTAACCATATCGATATGAGAGCAGTGTAGAAAAGATAACGGGTCTGATAATACTTTTGGAATTGAACGAGAATCGACACTGATAAATGATGTAAATGAAACGTAATATATATATATACCTGCTCGTCTACAGGGTCATATTAATTTCATCGGGTACGTGGTAAAGTTTCGGTGCAAACCACTATACGGGAATAACCATTTAACGTATTACCAGTCGTTGTTTGCGGTTGCTGTTTGGTTTTATACCACTACCGCAGTAGTGTTGTTACTTTTTACGGGTTTCTACGACCGTACCGTCGCACGATACACGAATTCATCTTTTCACATTCAAAGAAAGGACCGAATGGAGAATTTCTTTTCTTGTCTTTGAGTATAAATAATATGGCCGGCGAAATGTATAGACGAGCATGTATAGGCACTAGCCTAGTGTATCATTTTCGTAGGGCATATTTCTCGTGTTCAATTTCCTACAATTATAGTGTTCCTTATTAAGAGGTTATATATAAACGTTTTTTTGGATATTTTTTAAACGCACATACACGTGTTTAAGTTTATACCTATGTTTGATTAAGTTATATTTCAAGTATCTAAAATATATATATATATTTTTTTTTTTAATATTGGTGAATCTATGGCTGATCTACAAAATCATGATTAAAAAAATTGGGTTTATAGTAAGCAGTATAACTCTACAAGAAATCATATGAAATTGTAAATTTATTAATAATTTATTGGTATAATATGAATAATAGCATTTAATCGCTCTCTTTTTGAAAATATTTATTAGAAACAACAAATTTCAGACGTATCGATTAACTATTATTATTATTATTTTTTTTTTTTTTCGATATTCTACTCCTTGAAAAATGTAGTTTTGAGAAAAACCCGTTTATAATTGAAATAGTTTAATCGTTTAAAAATATTTATACGAGTATAAGACCCCGTATCTCGGCAATTATTTATTAAATCGTTTTTTTAATTTTCGGTTGATATTCGTCAAATTTACCTACTTTCAGAAAATAAATTTGTTTTTTAAATCGATTTTTTAAAACTGTTATACTATTTTAATGTAATAATTAAGTGATGATTATTATTTTTTATTTATTTAATAACTTAATAATATATAAGTTTGTCGAAAAATTCTAGAAAAAGTTTTTGACTTTTTTTTTATTTTAAGAGCGGAAAAATTAAGTTTTGCTTAGATACATATTTTTGATTCAGTAGTACCTGAATATAAAAAAATATATAAATAAATCAAACATGTACATGTATAATATTTATTCAATCAGATTTTTCAATTCTAACTGGAAAATCACCTGCCTGCCATCGCTGAAGATTAATCTATTATTTCGCTTGAATCGAATGCGTACATTCGAAGACGACCGATGAATATTTTTCTAAACACACATGTCACGGGAAAACGGTCTGTCTGAAAAACGTCATTAACAAAAACCAAAAGAAACAGAATAAATATGACTCCTTTGCTTCACCCGAAAACATTTTACAACCCTTGTTTTCCGTGGTATTTTTATTATACTTTTTAAACGAAATCCATCAATTTCCATCCAGTAAATTTTGTATATGTATACGTAGGTACACAATTTATTCGTTTATTTTTTATATAATATACTTTTGCCGACATAATTGAATATTGTTTTAATTATTTATATATTTTTGTTAAAGAAAACACTCTAAAAAACACATCTAAATAAAATACATAGACTTTGATCAATTATACTGCGGCACTCGAGAACTAAATCATCGTAATCATATTTCTTTTTATGAGTAAAGTCTGAATTTTCGGTTTTACTTAAATTTGATGTTATAGCATTTTGAAAGTTTCCAATTTACCATACAAGCTTGCAGGGCCATACATGGAGATCGAATCGAGACAGTGGTTCTGATCATATAAATGTGATTTTCTAAACATATACATACGTCGATTGAGGAAAAAAGTCTTTTTTTTTTTTTAAACAATCCTCGTCCCCCCATTGAAACTTTTTTTTTTATTATTGGTAAGTATATACATAATTCATTTCGTGAAAATATTATTTTAATTCTACTTATAAACCCAATACATAATTATAAAATAAAAAACGATCAACGAAAAGCGTGAAAATATGTGGAAAATATAATGCCACATATGTTATCATAATGTAATACGACACGGGTCTGATAAATTGAAAATTCATTTCAATTCAAAAGAGCCTGTAACTTAAAAACTAATTTTATTCAATAACTTTTGATTTGATAATTGTAATTAACCCGATCAAGTATATAATTTTAGTCTTGAAATTCTCGAGTTAAATAATAACATTTTTTTTTTCAAATGTATGTTATAATTACATTCCTAGGTATAATATTAAATTTTTAAAACTACAATTAATAATTTACAAACATTTTCGATGATAGTTGGATAATAATAGGAGAAAAATTGTAAAAAATCATTTTCCTGCACGAAAAAGTGTTTTGCTAATTACATTCTTTCATAGAGACTTGTGTTTCTTAATATTAATTGAATGGAAATCGTGTGTGTAAAATTTAGTATCAATCGTTTTGAACCATTCGGATTTCTACTCTTTAATAACAAAAAACGAACAAACGAACTTTCAGAATTATATGTATATAAGATTTATGTCAATCTCAATATTTAAATATTACTTTTTCATTCTAACAATCTGTACAATCAAAAAAGTAATACGATGAAAAAAATATGAAAATACTTGTTCATAAAAACACGAATCTTGAAAATAATATTTAAATGTATGAAAATATTCAGTAATGTAAACATTGTAATATTAAAAGTCAGTTTTTTCAAGAGTTATAAAATAAATATTGTTTTTATCAAAATCAAAATATACAAATATCATAAGAAAATGATTGTAAAATCTCAAGTATAAAGCAATGTGAACGAATTTATAAATATTGTGATATAAAACCCAAGTACTTTCATTAGTTCACATATCAATAAATATTAATTTGTAACAAATAAATTGCAATATTAATTTTTTTTTTTTAGATTTCTCTACGAATAGTTCAATTTATATATAAAAGTATTCAGTTTATTTGTCAAATTTAATACAATTTTTATTGATTTGTATGTTTTCAAAATATTTCACATATACAATTTATTAATAATCAAATTTGATTTAGTGATATAGTTTTAATTATTGATAATATTGTCTAACTTTTTCTCACTGATTTAAAAAAAAAAGAATAAAATAATAATAATAATAATAATAATAATAATGATAAATAATGATTTCTGACTAGAAAAAAATATATATTAAAATAGGTTTTTTTATATCGTATAAATTGTTTATTTTGTGCTTTTTTTAATGTATATTTTTTGAAATATCAATACATGGAGAAAATTTAAAACAAGCATATATTTTACGTATACAATAATTATTATTTATTGTAGTTTTATAAAATGTTCTAAATTATTATAATTTGTTGAATGTATGTAGAATATAATATCTATAGAATTGTTCATGATTTTAAATGTTTGCAATATATTATTTTATTACATTTAAATATATTAATACGAAATAATATAATAATAAATGCCATTAATTTTAGTTGAATTTTAATTTACATAGGTAGTGTTGATTTTAAACGTTGTATGCAACTGCAGATATGTTTTACACTGTATTTTATTGAATTATCATAACACCATGCTGCATTTAAACAAATCCTATTTATTCAATGCTGATTTTCTTAATACCATAATAAAGGAGTATCTGTGTTTTGTTTATTCAAATTGAAACTACAGAACTTAGGTAAACAAACGCTAAAGAAAAATTTTAACAATATATGTATTATATTATAATGCTATTTCGACTTCTGTTGTAGAAATTTAATTACATATTATTTTCAATAATTTATTTTTATTTTTTATTTATATTATTTATATTAATTAATTTAAGTAATTATATTTTACTTTACATTCATTAATCAAGACATTGGAAACTTTGAACAAATTATAAATTAGTCAATAAAATTTAATAAGTGAACAACCAACTGCATATATTTTTTAATGGAATTATGAAGTTTGAGCATGTGACAAAGTTCTGATCCATTACAAACGATGATTATTGCATAGTTGCCAATTGACACCCAAATTAGTCTATAAATTTAGCCTTAGAATAGTGTGATCATACGTCCACTTAAAATGGGATTGTCCCATTTTCCAGAATTTCGTCCCGTTGTCCTCGCATATTTTAAACAGGACACATATTATAACGTTTTTATTTAGTTTGTAGGAAAAAGCACATTTTTTTCGGTTTTCTACCGTTTTTCTAAATATAGTCACCCTACCGTAGAATATACGAATTAACTATGTTGGGTATTCAAAAAATAAACATGCAGGGTTGTGAAAAGTGTATTTTTTGCTCAATTTTGCACATTTTATTCTAAGAAACTGAAAGTCTTTGTTTCAACAGCGTTACAAATATTGAAGGTTAGAATAGTATACGAGTAGTATAATTTTATATAACTGGAGTACCTATTTCTATGGAGTATAGGATTGCAATCTTATATTTGATGGAACCGTTAAGTGGATATATAAGTGGATATACCGTTAAGTATATTATACCTTGTAAAATTTTCCATATAATGTAAATCTCAATTGATATAGTCGTGTGTGGTCTTGGAATTTAATATTATAAAATAATTTAACAATAAATTCATCCCATCAATATACGACTATATGATTTCGTAATATAATAAAACATTATATATTTATATATACATATAATGTGTGATTTTACAAAGATTATTCTTCCAGTGAACGACTTTTCGAATAACAGAATTGATCCACCTCATATACATTTACCCGCTTTTCATAAGACCATTTTGAAATGTTAAAAGAATGTGAATTTTATTATTTTTTTACATATGTGTTTTTTCAAACATTATTTTGGATTATTTTTGAAAAAAATAAATAAACCCATAAGCGTTCTTATGTGGTAAAATATTTTTCAAAAATATGGCTATAAGAAACATTTTAAGTACGGAGTGTTATTAAATAATCGTGGGCAGAGATGCTCAAAGATTAAATTGAAATTTTACGGCTATTAACAGTTGGCTACATTGTACATATATAGTATTAGTTTATATATTAATCATACTGTGCCAGTCCTAGAAATCTGATAATAGTGATGTGTTGATAGAATACTGTTAGATAATGAGCACTATGTACCGGTGACTAGCAAAGACCAGCTCGTATCACAAAAATGGGGCAAACTGTGGAAAATTATAAAATCTAAAAGGGACATGATATAAAAGGAATGTACAGATATTTTGTTTTTAGTTAAAATTATTGAATATAGAAAAAATAAAATTATATATTTGTTTTATAGGTATTATATATGATATTATAAATTGTTGCAAACGTGTTTTACCCTTCATAATCTGCACGTGGTAAATAAGTACCTACCCTAGATGAGAATATATTTCGTTTCTTAAGTGATTATAATATAAAATAGGTAGGTATAGGTATGTGAAATATTGAAGAAGTAAGAAACTACGTTTTGACAGTATGTTAATAAAAGCATTCAAATTACAATGAGAAAATAACCGTTCGGTAGATATATTTAACACGTGCGATTATAAATATGATATTCAAAAATGGCGATGGTTCGAGTAGATATAATTCGATTAAAGTTGTAGAGCTTAAAATTCGATTAAAGTGGCCGAGAGGACGAAATACGCGTACGGGAAGTTTTTTTTCCTTTTAAATATTGACGAAATTCATTAGGGTTTAACGTATGAAATATTTTCGATGCGATCGATTTCCGTCGTGCGGCCGCGAGAAATCGCACACACACACACACACACACACACGATTGAAATTTCCACCGCGGGTCTTGCAGAACTATTTGTAAACGGACTGGCGTTACGGTGACGGTGTTACGGGCGATTCCTTCGCATTTCCCGAAAAGTTTCGGATCTCATAAAAACACTATCAGTTTCGAATGAACTTTTCACTCTGACGTTTCCGGTACGTCGGCAGTGTTGCCGGTTTTTGATTGATAATATTCTTCCGCCCTTCCGAAACATTTTGTCCCAACAATTATTCTTGGATTTTACGAAAAAAAAATTCCCCACACCTCCGAATCCCACCGTGTGCGACTACACAAAAAAAACAAAAAAAGAAAATCTTAAAAATACTTTGTGTACACTCTTGTATATATATATATATATATATATATATGTATATAGTTGTGTGTGTGTGTGTGTGTATTTCTGTAGTAGAATATATTTATCGTCCGCATCATAAATTCAGCGCAATAGCCGTGCAAATACGCGTTTTATCCGCATCAACGTCAATTCCTATCGGTCCTTTTTATATATGCGTCTATATACACACCGACCGTCTGTCTAATACACTTTGTCGTCAAACTGACGTATACAGCCGAGAATATAATATTATATTATATATCGTACCAAATAAGTTTTATCGTTTTTATATTTTTTACATTCATTTTTAAATGCGCGTGTTTTTGTATACGCGTAACATTTATATATATATATATATATATGTATATACGAGTATGTATGTCATGCCAGTCGTCTCCGCGTGGAAGTACGATTGCGAGATTTCTCAGGAAAAAAAAAATAAAATAAAACTTAACGTTCTATGTAAAATAACGCGTAGTTTAATTTTTTCGACACTTCGTCGAGCGTTTACTTACACGTTTGTTTGTAACTTTTTTTTTTTTTCATCGTAAAATGCATTTCATCAATGAACGTATGTAAAATTCCGTACACATATTATATATTTATCTATAACTCTAATACAATGTCAAAAAAGTAACAATAGACTTTTGTTGAAACAATCACATCATGGTTAACAAAACACGCGAGTGGTTTTGTCTTCGGTTTTCATATTTTTGTTCGACATTATTAAGTCATGAGCACATACGTATTACACCGACATACTTTACAGCGGTTACCGTTATAACCACAGCTGCCGTGAGTGATGCTGACGGCATTGAAATATAGTTTGTAGCAACAACTACTGCACATTATATTACTATAGCTACCAAAATTAATGGAGTTAGAAATCATTATGTACTGAAAATTATATTAATATATGGGTTTTACCGTAACTATATTGAAATGTAATATAACGTCTACGGTTTGCAGCAGATTTCATGGATAAAATCATAAATACAAAATTGGGAAAATGGAAATCCTGTGTAGGTTAGGTATACTGTCTTTTGTTTGTTTTACGTATACCTATACTAATACTGCCACTACTACATAAAAAAACTCAAAATATTGAAATTACTGATAACGATAGAAAATTTTCAATATTTTTGTTTTTATTATATTTCACAATATATATTTTATGATATTATATATTAAACGAAATGTACTTGAAACTTACTAAAATAATAAAGTACTCGTTATGTTTAGTAGTATTCATTTAATATTTGAACTATTCGTATAATATAAACATGTTAGTAACATGTAAGGAATAGAACAAAATTATTTCATGATAGTTATTGCTATTAGATGTAAATGCGATATACCTACATACAAATCAATAAAGAGTAGTTACAATAATTTATGTACGAATGAATACCTATTAAATCTATATCCTACATGAAAGATGAAACAATAATAATAAATGATAAATGACTCGAAAAATATTGTAATACCTACTTTTAATTATTTATAATCTTAATGTAATATCAATCTTAGAACATATTTTTCGAATAATTTTACGCTAAACGCTTCCCTAAAATATAAAATCTGTGAAATTATGCTGTAAATAGTCGCATAAAATCATAGCTTATCAATATATTTAGGATATTATATAATATTTTTAAATCGAAAAAAATTATTTTAAATACATGTTAAACTTTTTAGAACATTATTAGTAATTGTTTAATTGTGTATTTATTAACACATTTATATTAACTTTACTTTACTTATAAAAATAAATCTTGATTTTTTTTCTTTAAACATATGTAATAATTTCTGAAAAGATGTATACAAGTATTATGATATTTGTATAATTCTTATATTTATAATTTTTAACATTAAAAAAAAAAAAAAAAAAAGTTGTCTGGCAAAATAATCATAAATTAATAGAATACTGAAACAAATAATTAGTTTTCATATTAATTATTCTTTATTAATAATTATATATAATTACAATGAAATCAAAGAAATATTAATTTAATTAGTGAGTTATCTATGAAATTTCATTATTTTCTCCTCAGAAATATACCAAACTAAATAAACAAAATAATTTTTATTAATTTTAAGTGAAAACTAGTTAATATTCATTTGGTCAAGTATACTATATAATAGTATAAAACATTTTCATCACAAAAATATGATTTTATATTAGTTTATACCTATAAGTTAAAATATAATGCCTAAATGTAATTTATTTAATATAAATTAAATGATTGACTAAAGCTAAAACATGGCTTATTATATATATATATTATACTTAATACTTATTTTTACCAAGATGAAGTTCCCTATAACATTCGATCAATGTGAATATTTGAAACGAATTTTCATGTAATCTAATAAATTGAATTATATTATAATTTTACATTGCCGTCATTTTAAAGCCAAAAAGCTCTGAATATCAAAAGTATGATTGAATACAGATTTGCCCCTAAAATTGACAAGAATTTTTTTGTTACATAACATTAAAATATTTCTGTCATGATCACTAATAATTATAACATAACTTCTCTGAAGTATTCCTACACTTACTATATACACAAATAATTTGATTGATGAGGACAAAATTCTGGTTTAAAATTTAAATAATTTATCTTCAAAAATGCATTTACGATATTATAGTAATATGTTTTCGTATTCCTCATTTATTACCAATTTGTGTACGTTGCAATATATTTTTAATAGTAGCTGAATATCAAAAAACCATGTTGATAGTATTTATATACTAATAGGTATTTGTTTTTATACTAATGTACACTTTATATACTATATTATATTATTCTAAATTAACGATATTTGGATAGATATTTCCAATACCATTGTACTGTATTTTATACTTTTGACGTTTTATATAAGCCAGTGATAAGCATCATGATAAATTACATTATCTTATGTCCAAGTAATTATAAGATAAACATGTTACAATAAACTGTAAAAGTTTCAATACTAAAAATATTATTAATTCTGGTGTGTAATGTGATATGATTTATTAACCTTTATTTTATTTAAATGAAGATTTTTGAACATATTTAAATATTTTAAATTATTATAGTTATTGAATGCTGGACAAAAACAGTTAAATATAATAAATAAAACTCAAAATATATTTTTAAAAATGTACAATTTAAAAAATAATGGATAACCTAAAAGTTTTCAGGTACGGTACTATGCATAAAGTTATGGTAATTAATATTACGGACGACACATGGTGTCCATAATAATATTGTAAAAGTCCCTATTGGGCGAAAAATAATCTAATTTAAACTATGTATGTGGTGCATTTAAGGTAAATTATTACGTTTGTTAATCACACGGACAATTTTGGACATTTATGAATGAACAATAATTTCAAATAAAAAAAAATCTAATTAACCATAGTAACCGCACTAAAAGTGTGTGTACGATATTATTTTAGTCATATATACCTCTAATGTGTCATAAAAATAAATTTACATAATTTTACGACTTACAATAAATAATTTAGTTAACAAACTCTAACAAAGTTTTCGCATGAACATTTTCTAAAAATTTAAAATACCAATGCCTTAAATATATACGTACCGGATGTTTAAATAAATATATCGTTCATTATAAATTATAATATATGTAAATTTTTGCGGTTTTTCTTTGAATATACATATATTCTTCTAAGAAAATCCACAAGAAAACGAAACGAATTTAAAGTACCATCTTGAAAAAAATGTATTACTTTTCAAGGTGCCTATCTATTATGTTTTATATATAATATATGAAAAAAAAAAAAATGATTAATGTACACCAAAAAAAGTGTTTACAGAAAAAAAAATTAAACCGTAAGATCATATCGTCTGATTGGAAACTAAAAGTATATGTCCTCTGTACATAGTGTCGTTAATGACCCTTGACGAAAAAAACGTTTAAAACTAGTCGTTTGAGATTTTTATGTAACGAGTTTAGTTTATACGTATCATAAAAATGCTAATCATTATAATAATATTGAATAGTACGAAATACGTAATGTGTACATATTATTATTAATGCGGTTAAATAATAATTAATAATTTATCATAACATTATATTATATTATAGTTTCAAGGAAAATATATAATATAATAACGCCGCGGAGAATAAATATTTTCGGGATGACAACGGGGGTCGGGCGGGCGCTTGGCGGCAGATAATTTATTCACCTTGGCCATTAAATTCGTCGCCAAGACATTTTTAATTATAAACTTCTCGCAGATAGCCACTGCCGAAACACACGCACGCGATATTTCCGACGTCTTCTTTTCGTTTGTTTTTCGACGTGAAACTCGGGAAAACGACTTTATGAAATAATAATAATAATAATAATAATAATAATAATAATAATAATAATAATAATAATAATAGTAATCGTAATAATACTTTTGAAACGGAGCCAGCTCCTCACCGGGCCGAGGCCATAAAACAATAGACCCGACCATCGCTTCGCTGGTTACTCTGTACAAGTACGCTATATTATAAATTTACATATGGACAGGCTACGTTCACGTTGAACTTAACGATTGTATGGAGACCGACCACGCGGTGTGCCCCGAGACCTTAGACGTAATATTGATAGTAATTTTTGCGGAAAAACGATACCCACCGTAAAGGATAATATTCCCAATATTGTATATGTGTTTTTTTTTTTTCGGGTCGGATATACCTTTGCCAGTGATTAAATTTCATAACGTCGTAAATGCGAATTGAATTATAGCATTTAAACGGGGAAAAAAAAGAAAACGTACTTTTATCGAGTAGGCATGTCATATTATTATATACCTACCTTATGGAACACACCAGCAATTTTAATAATTTCACTTGTTGTTTTTTTGGTTTTTATTGTTTTTGGCATTTTTCGACAATTTTTTTTTTTTTTTTTTTTTTTAGACACAACTTGTACATAATTTTACGGTTATGTTCTACCATTTGTATACACTTAACCGTTTGTGTTTTAAAATTATTATCGATCAGTAAATAGGTGTCTCGAATAACTTCACGAATGTTAAGAAGTACTACACTATATGTATGGATAATACGCGGTAATACTATATAATAATGTATAGCATATAACGAATACGCGAATCCGACAAATACTGGTGAAGTATTTGACGGTGATTGAATTAGGTGTAAATATTAAATATAGGTAGCCATACAAAATATATACATAAAACACTACAGGTTCCAATGAAAAATAACGTTATCGGCTAAACAGCCGAAAAAAAAAAAATTCAATTATATTCATAATATAATCATTTAAAACATTAAAATGGGTGTTAAAGTGATTGTGAATATATACATTTTTCATTTTGATTATTGTATATTTATTTGGAGCATGTTAATAATTCGAAATATCAAAACCAATTACGTTATTCATTAATTTATGTACCTAATTACAATTTATTGTCCATTCTTTATTTACATTATTATATATCGAACATGAACAACAAATAATCAAACCACTTTGTTTATCAAAGTAAACAGATTATTTAAATCGTAACATATTTTACAAATAACTATATCGTATATATTTTAATAATTCATTTTGTATGCGTACCATAACTAATCAAATAGTGATAGGTATAATAGACCCAATTTAGTTATATATATATATTTATATACTGATATTTTCCTAAAATTTTTAAATAATATTTTCAAATATTATTCTTATATATTCTGATGAATTATTAATATTATTTATTTAAAGAATAAAACCGAACAAACAAACAAACAAAATAATAATAACAAGAATGCAATAAATTATGTAAACAATGCATTTCAATGAATATTATATGAGTTTTCGGAAATATATTTTATTATGATATCATTATGTTACGATAAATATATACTTACTTAATACTTATATATAAATGCAGACTGGATAGTGCATATGTTTACATACAAATAAGAATTTAATTTTTTTTTGAAAATTTAATAGAAAAATAGTTCTCAATACTATAATATATTGATTGATTTTGCTCCATAGTTGGGGTTTTAATTAACGTTATTCACTGAACTAAATATCATTAGTAGAATTAACAATATGCACCAATCAAATTTTAACAAACGAATATTTGTTGAAATAACACAATTTTTATTATTTTAATGTATATATATTGTTCATTTAATATAAAATGTGTTTACAATAACATATTAATTTTGTAAATTTCATAAAATATGTAAGTTGTAATTTACTAAAAATAATTTGTAGAATAAATACAGATTTTATTATTATGATAAAATATGTGATTAGGTTGAAAAAAATAATATTCTGTTTAAATTGACTATTTTGATTAACAAATGGGCGTTTGTTCTACGAAAAAGAAAGAAAGAAATGAACACAAAATATCTGTTAATTCAAATAAATTTAAAAATTGGACAATTTTACCCAAGATATTGTATTTTATTTTTAAATCAACAGACATTTTATTGGACGTATATTAACAATCATATTATTGAATTAATCTATATTTTCATTAAAATCACAAATATATTTGGTTCAGTGCATGGTTGAAATGTACCACATGTTATTGAAAATAGCCCAAATCGTTATCAAATATAAACAAAATGGCGGCGTAAGGGTATAATCATATAAAACATATCCATACTGCAGGCTCTATATGTTAACATAATATACAATGTGCCCTTGCACTGCCATTTTATTCCCTATACGTGAAAAAAAGAAAAAAAACGTTAGAGTGGGTGGTATATCTGCAATAACCCAGTGTATTTCGACCACGGTTCAGTGATCCTTGATAACAGTATAGACATCCGACCCGCTGAATAATATTAATCTGTAAACTGTTATGATGTACACTGACCGTAACGATAATAACAATATCGTAAAAGTACGTTTAGAACGAACACATTAATCGTGTGTACATTTTAACACGCGTACCTACTCCTAATATTCTAAAACGCGACCTATATGCGTATGCGTATATTTTATTCGAAATGCACCCGTTCGGCCCGATAAATTGTGAATTTCGTCGTGATATTATGTATTATTATCGTAAACGTGACATTGTATTATACGTGCGTGTTATAGTAATGCAAAACGGTCTTATTTATAATTTTTTTTTTTATTTTCTCCAACAAATAGTATTCTCAAATAATGCGACTTACCCATATAGAGGTAAAACGAAAACTCGCGTGACCGGGCTGTATATCACGTAATATTATTGTAAAACATTTATATATTATATATATATATATAGTGTTTCGCGACGGTTTTCCGAACATCGACTTTTGTTCGAACCGTAAAACGTAAATCAGTAATAACTCTTGGACCTTATTATACACACATATATATATATATATAATAATACGTATGTATAATATTTATACGTAGTATTACGCACCGATGTCCAATTTTTTCCCGTCTCCGCCACTTTCCACCGCCGAAATAATATCTTAAACCGAAGCCCGGAGTACGTATTAGACGTGTGTTCCTCCGTATACTATATATTGTATCTATTCAAACGGGCGATATATTCTATTTTTTCAAATCGCCAAACCCATCTCTACGGATTTCGCCACAATGTCCGGGACGATATGCACGTGAAAGGTATGGCATATTTCTCTTTTCAAAACGATACTTTTACGACGGTATAAAACAGGGAGTCAAAACGGGTTAAAATTTTTCAGGTTTCGGGTTACGGGTTTAAACCGGTTAAAATTTTTCCGGGTTTCTGATACGTGGTTAAAAAACGGTTTTAATTTTTTTCCGGGTTCCGGGTTCGGTGTTGAAAAACAGCTAATATTTTTTTGGGGTTACGGGTTTCGGGTTTAAAACGTGTTAAATTTTTTCCGGTTAATGGGTTTCAGATTCAATTTTTGGGGTTCATTTTTAAGTATCAGGTTCAAAATATTTATTTTTTTTTT
>JAIPRL010009395.1:0-17723 GCA_025469235.1 Pemphigus obesinymphae
CCCTGTAAAAAAATATGCACATGGGGAAAAATGAAAAAGAAGCCAAATATCGGGTCAAAATATGTAGAAATACCGCCTCGAACTTTTTTTTTTGGCTAGTCTAGGTTCCAGAACATACAAAACCCTATTACTGATGAAATTGGTGTGTTCGAGACAATTAGTAAAATGAGGTTGTGGTCTGAGGAGAGATCATTTATATTTGCAACGTCGACGTGGTGTTGGGGAAGTCTTACCAGAGCGACGTCGAGCATGTCGGGTCTGTGATCGCGACGGCCGGAAAAGTGAGTCGGCGTATCGGGAGCGACTACTGTGTATTCAGCCTGTAGGACGTGGCGATAGAGAACCTGGCCGGCTGGATTGGCGCAACGGCTGTTCCACGTGGGGTGCTTGGCGTTCAGATTGCCCGCAGCGATGAACCAGTCGCAGCCGGTGGTTAGTAGGTCGAAGTCGCGTGGGTCGAGAGTGTTTTGTGGGCGTTTGTAGACTGCTGATATGCACGTGATGTCTGTGCCAAGTGATATTTCAATTGTTGTGGAGTTTATAGAGGTGGAAAATAGCCACAATAATTTCGATCCCAAAACCGGGTAAAGATCACGGCCAACCAGGGAACTTTAGGCCCATCGCCCTCCTTTCCTCCCTCTCGAAGGTGTACGAACGTATAATACTGCAAAAACTCCAAGATCATACCCACGGGAAAATCAGAGCAGAACAATTCGCCTTTCGTCAAGGACATTCGATAACGCTCCAACTAACCAAAATAATAGATATCTTAAGTATAAACCTCAGTCATAAAATTCAAACCGCAGCGATCTTCGTCGATATCGCCAAGGCTTTCGATTCAGTTTGGCACGACGCACTTCTATATAAAATGTCCACCATAAACATCCCGACTTCACTAATCAAAATCATTCAATCTTTTCTCTCAAATCGACTATTCACAGTTAAAGTAGAAGACAAGTTTTCGTCGACCCGTCGGTTAATAGCTGGGGTACCGCAAGGCTCTTGTCTCTCTCCCACACTCTTTAACATATTCACCAACGACATGCCGGTACACGAAAAAGCATCCATAGCGCTATTCGCGGACGATACTATGTTCTTCCCGTCAAATAAAAACGCAATTAGAGCCCAAATCCAACTTCAAAGGCAATTTAACCTGGCTTCGAGCTGGTTCGACAGGTGGAAACTCAAAGCGAACCCGGCTAAAACCATCGCGGTATTGTTCGGCCGTACACATTCGACTAACATTCCACCAATAACGTTTCTCGGATCACTGATCACGTGGTCCCCTAATGTTAACTACCTAGGCATTACCATTGGACGCAAACTAAACTTCCAGTCCCACGTAGAAAAAATAGTGAAAAAAGCCACCAGAGTCCGAGGCATGCTATACCCCATACTGAACTATAAGAGTCCACTGTCTCTAACCACTCGCATCAGGCTCCTCCAAATGTACATAACACCCATCATCACTTACGCGGACGCTGCCTGGGCACCGTTCATCAGTCCCGCCCAATGGCGTCGTCTGGAGTCAATTCAGCCAATCTGCCTCAGATCAATATCTAATATGCCTAAATACCTCCGCAATACAATCCTCCTCAAACAGTTCAGAGTAAAATCAATTAAAAACAATATCCAAAACCAATCCATTGCAATATTCCACCGAAACTCCATTTCCGACAATCTCAACATAAGAAAACTAGGTAGATCACCCAACCCCGACCCCATTCTTGACAAACCAAGGCCTTTTTCCTGGACCCACCGATCCTAAGCCCTACAGCGATAAACAATCTTAAAGCATAATCCATAAACCAGCAAAGGCGCCTAGCCTGGAATGGTGAATAGGCCCCCTAAGGGCTCCCCGTCTTAGCGAAGCAATAGAGGTGTTTATTTGGACTGGTCGGCGTGTAATACGATGGTGCACGAGGACTGCTGTGCCACCGTTTGCCGCCGAGGAGCCGGGCCGGAATGGATTATCTGTGCAATAAGTGTAGTAGTTTTTGATTTTAAGTGGTGTGGTTTGTTTTAGTCTAGTCTCATTAATGAGAGCTATGTAAATTTTTTCTTTGTTTTGAAGCGTTTGAAGTTCGTTAATTTTATTTGTAATACCGTTGGCATTCCAGTGTATGATCCTTAGCGGATTATTGTTCATTGGTGGGGGAAAGAATGGCTATGAATAAGTTGATAGTATAAGTCAGGATCGTCTTGATGTCAGAGATCAAGGCCACAAAAAGGTTAGTTAGGAGAGCTAGTACGTTGGAAACTTGAATTTTTCCCTCGTTCGAGATTGGATTTTGGCCGTTGACAGCTTTTTTCGTTCAGCTTTTTCATGGCTGAGTTAGTGTTGGTTTAAACGGTTATCTGGGATTCAGAGTGAGATTGAGGTTTTTGGCGTCTTTGGGTTGTCGAAGCTTCGAGTGTTGATTTTACGTGTAAATAATATTTGCATTCGCGGTAGTTGGCCGCATGGGCTTCTCCGCAGTTACAGCAGATTGGCGGTATTTCGAAAGTTTTTGGACAATCTATTGCTGAGTGATCGCCGCTACATTTCAAGGAACGTGGAGAATGGCCGCAGTTATTTGAACCATGTCTAAATCTTTGGCACGAATAACACTGGGCTGGTCCCAATTTTTTGAAGGTTTCAACTTTAACTGAAAAATAACAGACGGAGCGGAGATCGAAGATTTCAGTGGATTTAGTATTTTTGGTCAATATAACTAGGCAGATGGGAAGTGGTTTGGTGTTTTTGCCAAAACGTTTTACTATTTTGATATCAAATCCGTAGCCAGTGAGTTCTTCGTTCACTTCTTGTTCGGAGATATCCGTGAGGATTCCTTTGATGACGACCTTCAGTACTCTGTCCTCAGGGAGGGAAAATGTATGAAAATCAATTTTCGACTCTTTCAGAGTTTTCTGGATATAGTGAAAATTTTCGGGGGATGTAGTTTGGACTCGTACGGAGCCGTTGGTGGAAACTTTGGCTGTTGTACCGAATGCGGCGTCGGTTTAATTGTTAAGTATGGTTGGTGCAATCTTCCGCCAGTCGGCTGAAGCCATGGTAATTTGGGGTATTTTTGGTTTGTATGGAGTATTTAACGGTGGTTTATTGGAAATTACATCGTTGAGTGCGTTACTGGGTTCTGGATTTGTTGTATCAGAGTTATCTTGCTGTGATTTAGCTTCCGACAAGTTGGATATTGGATGATGGGTTTGAGCATTTTTGTTGGAGCTCGTAGAAAGATTGTCGTCCCAGTTGGACAGATTTGAGTCTGAATCAGAGGTCTCTGGTAGGGTGGGTGGGTGATTTGGATCCGGATCTTTGATGGCCGAGAGTAGATGGAGGGAGGTTTGGGGCCAATATACCTTGGAAGTCCTTGGTTTTTGGTCTTGTACCGGAGATTGAGAGTTCATGTGATGGCTGCGCTTCTTATCGAGGTCTAGTGAGAAAGTTGTGGACGAGGAACGTTGGCTGTCTTTTGATCCGGCGGGTTGATCGGGTTTCTTTTTCTTGTTTTTGGTCATGGTTTTAGCAGGGCAGCTATTGCCTCTACAAGGGGGAAGCGTATTGGGAGTGCACCACGTAGGTCTGCCCGTGGTGGGTCCTACAATGTTGCCGCTCATATACTCACCTTGGCCAGGGGCCAAGCTTTATAAATTTTTGAGTGGTCTGGACGCAGACGCAATTTTCGAGTCAGCTGACAGTTCGGTTGACGACAGTCGGAAATGTTCAGGTGCTCGGTGCGCAACGGAGGTGTTGACAGGTCGGCGACACTGAACGGAATATGACCGGTGTTGCTTTGCTTTGCTTAAAATAATGAACTTTGCAAGCTTGCGCTTCTTTCAGAGATGTAGAATGTATCTGGGAAAGTGAGCGGATTTAGTTGGGGTGGATATAATTGTTTAGAATGTGATTGGTCGGTTGTAATACCTGCCGTTGAGCAAGCCTTTTCTTTTGGAGATGTTTTGAATACGCATGAAGTGGGACGAGCTGATGGTTTCTTTAAGTTGGCGAGTGAAGTTGGAGATTTAATCGGAGATTTTTGGCATGTTTGTTGATGAATAGAGTAGTATAGAATAGCGAATAGAGTGGTTACTGACGAATTGTGGGAGAGTGGTAAATTTACTTTAAGTGACTGCTTGAAAGGTTTCTAGTGCTGCAATTAAAGATTTAGAGGTGTTGGATCCCCAAGTTTGGCAAGCAAACGTGATTATGGGTCTAAGGTAAGTTTTGTAGATATAAACTTTAGTAGAAATTGAGAGAGGACTATTAGAGCAAAGCATCGGATAGAGCAGAAAACGGGCTGCTTTTGCTTGCTGATGGATTTGCTGACATGTTTTGAGAAGCTTAGTTTTCTATCTATTTGAACCCCTAGATATTTAATTGAGTGAGACCAGTCAATCCGAGTATTTTGGATTTTGATCTTGGGGAGTTTTGCGTGCTTTTGTTAATAAAGAATATTGTTTTGGTTTTTGTAGATTGATTGAGATTCTCCATCGGTCATACCATGGTTGAACTATGTTGACTATGTTGTTGACTTTTGTTTTTGTAGTTTGTTGACTGCTGAAGAGTTGGATATGCCTGTTGAGAAAAACTAGGTATCGTCGGCGAATAAGACTAAATTTGAAGAAGGGGAGAGGGGAAGATCATTGACGTAAATTGCAAAAAGATGTGATGATAAACAGGAGCCTTGGGGAACGCCTGAAGTGATGGGTTTTGATGAAGAAGTGTAATCCTTGATTTTGATGTAGAAAGATCTATTGGCGATGAAAGACTTTATGATGTTAATATGTTGGGGCGTGATGTCCAACTGAATGAGTTTGAAAATGAGGCCCGGGTGCCAAACCTTGTCAAACACCTTTTCGACATCGAGAAGTACGGCAGCTGTTTTCTTAGATAGGTTCATAGAGTTTATAATAGAGTCGAGAACGTTGACAAGTTGCAAAGTAGTGCTATGGTGATGTCTAAAACCATATTGTTCCGGTCGGATTTTTTCATGGATTTTAATTGGAGTCGAGAGAGTAGAAGACTTTCGATAACTTTGCTCATGGTGTTCAGTAAAGAAATAGGGCGGTAGCTAACCGGAGACAAGGAATCTTTACCCGTCTTTGGAAGCATAACGATTGCTGCTTTTTTCCAGCACATAGGAAAATATTCAAGCCGTGCGCAGCCGTTGAAAATTTGGCACATGTGAGTGAGCACGGACCTACTGCAGTGTTTTAGGGCGGTGTTGGATATATTATCAGGACCTGGAGCGCTTTTATTGGGCAGAGAGTTGTGTTGAAAACTTCGCCTGGAGAGAAGAATAGTTCTTTGCTATGGAGATTGGAGAGATTGTGCCTATGAATGGTGTCCAGAATAAAGTTGTCGAGGGGCTGAGTGTGGTCGGCAATTTGGAATTGAGATTCCATTGAGTTGGCGAAGATTTCCGCTTTTATTACCGGGTCATGATGTAGAGTGCAGTCGCAGGTTTTTAAGGGGTGGACTGGAGTGGGCTTGTTGAGAAGATATTTATTGATTTTGAAGAAGGAGGACCTGCCGTCTGCTCGGGATTCGAGGGAGCTAAGTTTACGGACCTATTCATTTTCTCTATGGGTTGAGAGAAGGTCCCTCACTAGGGAGGTTTGTTTATTTAGTAGGGTATTGATTTCAGAATCTCTGGTCCTTTGCCAGAGAGTTCTGAGGTGTCTGTTCCATAATAGTTCGCGTCTGATGTTCGCTGGAAGGTCTTGTCTTGGGGAGGACAGGTTGATGGGAGAGGTGCATTTTTTCACAGAAGAAGAAATGAAGTTGGTTAAGTACGAGATAGAAGATTCGATGTTTTGTTGAGATGAGATTCTGGGAGGGATTAGCTTCGAAGTGGCACATATTTCTTCGAATGTTTTTAAAAAGTGTTTTAGGGCGGTGTTGGATATATTATCAGGACCTGGAGCGCTTTTATTGGGCAGAGAACACACGAGGCGGTCGGTGGTGCGATAAGGTACCAGGTCGTTGCGGCGTGCGCGCGTGTGTAAAAACAAAGTCTGTCGTTCCGTTGTCCGTTTTGATATCATCGTCAACTTGCACTCTCGCATGCAATTGTCGTGCGTGAAAAAGTTTTTAAATGTTTTTCGTACATCGTGGGTGCGTAATATTACCGCCGCGAGCTATTTGCCCGACAATCGTTTGTCGTCGGTACGTCACATGTGCGTAGGTATACCGCCGCGATCCGTAGCATCCAACCACTATTTTGCTATCCACCGACACATGGCGTCGGTGCTCGTCATTTTTATGTTTTTCAGTTAAAACTGTTCGCGGGTGCGTAATATAACCGCCGCGAGCTATTTGCTCGACAACCTTACGTCGCGGGTGCGTAAATACTACCGTCGCGAGTTATTCACACGACAACCGTCCATCGTCGGTACGTCGTGGGTGCGTACTCAACCGCCGCGACATTTATTGCCGACATCCAAGTTGTCATCGCAGTCTTCTAGGCCGCATTTTACCGTTCGACAAACACTGGTCAACAGCGTCATATCATCAACGTCGACAAACACCTTGGATTTTAATGTCGAATAGTCCATTCGGCCCAGGTCTTAAAAACATATATATACCGATTTGTTTCCTAACTATCTGAATCAAAATTCAACCATCCGGCCAAGTTTTGGTCGGGCGTGTTGACGCCACAGGTAGCGAACTGGTGAATTGATGATTTAGAGTTAAAATTATGGGAGTGTGATCTGATGAAAGTTCTGCAGGAAAATTTTCATTGTGATGAGCGGTGAGATTTGTTTTGACTAGTGCAATGTCCAGAACGTCAGAACGATGATTGATGTTGTTATGATAATGTGTTGGGGAGATGAGAGCTGTGATAATGGTATCAATTCGATCATCGAGGTACTTGCCTAGGATGCGACCAGAAGGATTAATTGAATGACTATTCCATAACAGGTGTTTGGAATTAAGGTCCCCCCGCAATAAATGTGTCGGCGGAAGTGTTGAGGAGTGCGTCGAGATAGGCTGTATGTAAAATTGTGTTTGGGCTTTTGTAGACTGCAGCAAACCGGAGTTCCGAGTTGCCCAGTTTGACGTGAACTGAAGTGTTAGTGATTGATGAAGTATGGATTTGGACTTGATGGTGAATGAGACACCTGATTAAGAGAACAGCAGTGCCTCCCGAGGGTGCATGTCCTGTAACTGGGGGTTTGTTGGTGAAATAGAACAAGAAGTTTGGCAGCTTGAAATCCTTGGAATTGGAGAGCATGGTTTTATTTAGCAGTAAGATGTCGATATGGTGATCGAGCACAAATTTTAGAAGTTCAGGGCACTTCCGAGCTGCGCCCTGGCAGTTCCAAATTAGGATTTTTATGTTAGGCATTGGGATTGAGTAAAAGTGGGAGGATATTAATGATGATTAATAGAGCATCTTTGACCTTAGTTTTGCCTTTGGATAGGCTAGTTATCAGGTCTGTTAGCTGAGTAACGATGGCGGAAATGTCCTTTGAGGTATTTGCTAGGGAGGTAGGGCGAGAGGCTGGGGCAGCGTATGACTGATGATGAGTGCTGATTCGGGCGACTGAAGTAGTGTCTGGTTGATTGGAGAATGATGGAGGAAAATCCTTTGAAGAGTTGCGGAGTAAGTTTGGCCTTTTTGGGCGTCTATTTTCTCTTTCAACAATTAGAGCAGGGCATTTGAAATAATTGGCAGTATGACTGCCCTCACAATTAACAAATTTAGGATCTTTTTCGCGGAGTTTAGGGCGTTCTGTCGGATGATGTGGACCGGCGCATTTCACGCACCTGGGTGGATAACCACAGTAGTTACTAGAATGGCCGAATCTTTGACAGGTGAAGCATTGATTAAGCTTATTAGATTTGTACGATTTAACTTTGCCGATATGTAAAACAAGGATCTTTCATTGAAGATTTGTTTGTTCTCAGGACTAGATGGCAGGGTTTATCATGTGGATTGGAAATTTACGAAGAGAGTTGCCAAATTGGCGAACGCTTTTCACATCGTAGCTTAAAGACTGTAACTCCTCGGACACTTCATTTTCGGAGATGTCAAGAGGTAGATCTCGTATAATAATTTTGAGAAGTCTATCCTCAGGCATGGAAGTGTGTGGAAATCAACGTTGTTTACAGTTAGGTATTTCTGAACTGTTCTAAATAAATCGGTGTTGACGCAGAGGATTTCGAAAGTGGAGCCGACATGGGTTTTAATTTCAATCGAGTTGAGGACATGAGGACATAAGTTTGCCAGCAATTCTTCTCCAGTCGGAGCATTCTACGAAGAATGGTGGAGTATAAGGTTTTTTTGGTGCGTCGGACAGTGGGAATTTGTCGGATAAGTTCGAGGCGATTGACATGTTGTCGTTTTCAACGGAGTTAATAAGGTCAGTGTCGGGGATGGACTTGCTTGATGTACAAATTGGGTGGTTTATGAGATTCGGTTGAAGTGATTGGTGATCCTTTCCGTTTCGTTGCATTTAACGCAGATTTGCCTTTACCCATCGTTGAAGAGGCGAGAAGACGTTCATGTAGTGATGGTTTTGGGTATGGTGGAAGGGGGTAATGCACGGTTACCGGCGACGCGTACAGGGAATCCTCAGTTAGGCCACCCACATGAGTGACGGTGAGGTGGGCAGGGGAGCAGTGGGTTGATCGCGCAAGTCTGCCCGGATGGGTCTCGCTACGACCGCGCGAGCGTAACTTACTTCGGCCGGAGGCCTGTTCAGTTGGCGAATACGGTGGTTGGTTGGCTGACGAGGTAATTATGGTAACTAATGGACAGCCCGGTATTCCGACGGTGCGAATTGCGGTAGTCACGTGTTGTGCAGCGAGGCGTTCGAAGACGGTGGACGTAATAACGATGCAACTGCGCTGAACTGAACCGGTGTTTTTGTTTTGCTTTGCTTGGGTGAACGACCTATTTGGGTCTGTGGAACTATTCTAGGCGGTAGCCTTTGCTAGTGTGGGAAAGGAAGGGTAATTTTTGAGAATTTTAATTAATCAGAGCCCGTCCATTTGAGAGGACAGGTAAGGGCAGTAGTCGCTATTTGGTCTGTGAGTCCTCTGCCTAGGTCCCTAAGATGGGCAAGGGAGATTGGAATATAGCGAGGGATTGTTTTTTGATTGAGTATGAGATTTTGGGAATTAGTAGAACGCAGTATAATGTCATTTCTCACGAATGTTGGGAGACCTGTGATAGTTCTAAGACCGATGGTTTGTACCGCCTCAATGGATTTTCATTGTGTGTTGGAAACAAAAGGGGCCCATGCTGCGCCTGCGTACGAGAGTATTGGAATGACGTACATGCGGAGGATTAGATGTTTTGTTGATACAGGTATGGGACTGGATTTGTTTAGAAGAGGGTATAAGATACCGCGTACTCTAGTGGCTTTTTAAAGTATGTTTTGGACATACTGGTAGGTGTTTAGTTTGCGGCCTATAGTAACACCGAGGTATTTTGCGCTATTTGCCCAGGGGATTATTTGGCCGTTGATTGAGATAGGTCGGATGTTCTTATGATTTTTCCGGCTAAATAGGATAGTTACTAATTTGCTTTCATTTATTAAAAGGCGCCATTTCTTAAACCATTCCGAAGCAGAGTCGATTTGTTTTTGAAGGTTGTTTGAAGCATATTTGGGGTTTTTATTTTTGGATGAGAACATGGTGTCATCCACGAATAGGGATACTTTTGAGTTAATGTTGATCGGGATATCGTTGGTGAAAATATTGAAGAGCGATGGGGAAAGGCATGAACCTTGTGGTAGACCAGCTTTGATGGTTCTGCTATTTGAGATTTCACCGTCCATTTTAACAGAGAAGGATCTGTTAGCCAGGAAGGATTCAACTAATTTAATGATTTGGATCGGAAAGTTGGTTCTATGTATTTTAAAGAGTATCCCATCATACCAGACTTTATCGAATGCTTTGGCTACGTCTAAGAATATTGCTGCCATGTGCTCGTTACTATTGAGAGTTTTGCTGATTTTATCAGTCGGTTTAACTAGTTGGAGGGTAGTCGAGTGATCGTGTCTAAAAGCAAATTGTTCGGGTCTGATGATGCCAGCTAGGAACCCTTGAGTTTTTTAATTTTTTAATTTTTATTTTTCTATTAAGGATTGTCGAGTTAATGGAGTTGGTGAAAAACTCGATTGCTATGTCAATGTCGGATTCATTGTTTACGGGTGGGTTAACGTTTATGGAAGAGTTGGATAAGGTTTCTGTGTACTTGGACCAGTTGATGATGTGAGTAGGAGAGGGAGGTAGCGTTGAGATGGGTGTGCCGTGGATTTCTAGGAGAATCGGATTGTGGTCGGAAGAGAGAGCGTTGAGATTAGTAATTTGAATGGGCAGAGGAACCTTGACTAGGGCGATGTCGAGGACGTCGGGCCGGTAGGGTTGGGCGAATGGGTGATAAGTTGGGGTGGTTGGAGCTAGGACTGAGTAGTCGTTGTGCTCAACGTGATTGAAGATGGTTTTGCCTGAAGGGTTCGTTGAGTGACTGTACCATAAGGGGTGTTTGGAATTAAAGTCGCCGGCGGAAATTGAATATTCAGAGGATTGGGTGAGAGTGTCGAGGTCGATTGGATCTAGTGTGCGGTTTGGAGGTTTGTAGATGGCTGAGATTAGGATTTCGATATTGTTAAGTTTGATGGTTATTGAGGTGGACTGAAATTCGGTGCGAAAGGGTGAGGGTATATGAATAATGCGACGATGGATGAGGATGGCCGTGCCACCGTACGCCGGGGAGCCTCTGATAGGCGGAAGGTCTGAACGAGATAGTTCGGTATTTTAAGATTTTGTGAGGGTTTAAGATGAGTTTCATTTAAGAGTATAATGTTTAAGTTGAGGTGTTTAGCGAGTGATTGGAGTTCGCTGAATTTGTTTGTTATGCCATTGGCATTCCAGTGGATAATTTTAAGATTCCTATTGGTGTTAAACATTTTGAGAGAGGAGTTTGATGAAGGAGGCTATGGTGGTTGTGATAATTATTTTAGGATCATCGGTGGTGGAAATGGCCGTAAGAAGTTCGGAATACTGCGGGGGATGATGGTTGTAGCCGTACGTGACCGTCAGCGGCTACTTTAGCCTCGAGGCCCTCGGCTAGGTAATAATCTGCATTTATAATAACGGGGGTGACTTTTCTCCAGTCGGCTGCCTTAATATAGATAGGCGGAACGCCCGTTTTCACAGAAGGATTTTCAGCTATGTCGCTGTCGCTTTGGCTACAGGATGCCTTGGTAGATGTGAAGGAGTCGGCGTTGCTGTGTGAGGAAGATTCGGAGCAAGCAGATATACGGTCTGGACTACTGTTGGATGGATCGTTTTCGTTTTGGTCGGACATAGTTGTTCGGACAGCAGTTTTCTTGCCTCTTTTCCTTCGAGGTTTGGACTTGGTTTCAGTTAATGTAGGACGATGAGTCGCTTTTGCTTTGCTTGAGGGGACGGCTTGGCGCCTATAGACTTATTTCAGGCAGTTGCCTATTATAAGTGGTATAACGTATTCTGTTTTATTATATTAGGTTATTTGTTTGTTGATCTTATTATTTAATAGGTGTTAGCGATCCAGTGAACTGGTCTGGGTCTTTTTAAGGAAACTTGCTTGGTGATGGCACGACCGAGGGTGCGAAGGTGTTGGTATTTCGAGAATGAGTTTTTGTAGAAAAGCGTTATGGTTGTTTTTTTGGCGAAGGCGTGTATTGAGGTGAGTCCGGCATTGTTTAGGAGCGTGTGGTTTGAGATGTAGAATGCGGCCTTGAATATCGTGCGGAGGGCTATGTTCTGAACACTCTCCAGCCTAGATCAATTTGTGCGTGAGATGAGGTTACCCCAAGCGGGGGCGGCGTAAGAAATGATTGAACGGACATACAATAGGAAGATGGAGTGTTTGGTAGTAATAGGTATTGGACTACGATTATTAAGAATTGGGTAGAGTATACCGCGAACTCTAGTGGCCTTCTTAATTGTGTTTTGGATATGTGTGAAGAAGTTAAGAGAGTCATCGAAGAGAACACCGAGGTAATAGACGTTTTTACACTAGGGGATTTCGTAGTTATTTAAAGATATTTTTGGGATTCTTGCTGTTGAATGTTGGTTGAAGACTATGGCCACGGTTTTTAGGGCATTGATGCTCAGTCGCTACTTCCCAAACCACTCTTTGACTAGGTCGACTTGGTGTTGGAGGTGGATTTTGGCTCGCCTGGGATTTTGTCTGCTGTAAAGAAGGCTGTATCGTCTGCGAAGAGGGCGACGTGTATTTTGGGAAGTACGGGGATATCGTTAGTGTAAACCAGATAAAGTAGAGGAGAGAGTCAAGAGCCCTGCAGGATGCCGGCGAGAGCTGGTCTGCTGCTGGATATTACGTTTTCGTGTTTTATACGGAATGTTCTGTTGGTGAGGAAGGAGTACACTATCTTGATGAGTTGCAAAGGGGTGTCGATGAGAAGGAGTTTGTAAATGAGGTCTCGGTGTCAAACTCAATCAAACGCCTTTTCCACGTCAAGGAAAATGGCTGTTGTACGTAGATTGTTGTTAGCGTTAACGGCGAGTTGGTCCGTAAGGTTAACAAGTTGAGCAGAGGTGGAGTGCTCATCGTGGAAGGCGAATTGTTCCGGGCAGATTTTTGGGCCAATTGCAGCACGTAGGGGGTCGAGTAAGACGCGTTCGAAGACTTTTGATACTGATGATAGTAGGGAGATAGGACGATAGTTGAACGGCTGGTTGAGGTTCTTACCGGCTTTGGGGATAGTTATGATGATGATACGTTTCCATTGATCGGGAAAATAGCCCAGACGTAGACAGCTATTTAGGATATGCGACAGTAGGAGTAGGGCTTTTTGAGGCAGATTTTTTAGGACGGCATTGGAGATAGTATCTTCTCCTGGGGTTTTTCTGACTGGAAGGTGTTCTATAATCTTCTCGATGGTACCCGGGGTTATGAAGAAGGTATTCGAGTGGACTGTTTCTTGTACCGTGTTGATGCTAGCACCGACTTCTGGAAGGGTGGGCCCGGGGAGTGGTGTAAACTGCTTTTCAAAAGTGTCAGCGAAAATTTCAACTTTATCAGTGGCCGAGAAAGTAAGACCATTTGGACCTGTTATTGGATGAGTTGCCGGAAATTTATGGAGTAAAATTTGTTAATTTTGAAGATTGAATTGTTTGCGGGATCCAAGGTGTCAAGAAATTTGTCCCATTCATCCTGCCTATAAATGCTTAGGATGGATCTGATGAAGGCTATTTTGTTATTTAGAAGGCGTTTAACTGCTGGATCCCGGGAGCGCTGCTATTCACGAAGCAGTCTATTTTTGGAAGCGATTTCCTGGGCGATTTCAGGGGGGATGTCTTTAACGTTTTTCTTAGGATTCTTTTGGTAAGCACTGCTGTTGACTGCGGATAGGATATTGCTGGTAAGTTGAAAGAGTGCCGTGTCTATTAGTTGAGTAATTTCTAGTTGAGGGTTGGTATTTTGAATAAGTTTGTCCATTGACATTTTTTTAACAAAATTTTTTCCAGTTAACTCGGTTTCTTGAGATTGGTGGTTCTGAGGAGATTGGAGAGTCAGATATTGTTAGGAGAAAGGGGTTATGGTCAGAGCTAAGTTAATTTAAGTTGGAAATATTGAGAGTTGCTAGGGGTAGTCTTATGATAGCTATATCTAGGACGTCCGGTCCGTGTTCCAGTATAGGAGGGTAATATTAGGTGTGTCTGGGTCGGTTATTGAGTAGATCGAGTGTTGAGCGTGGTTTTACAGCGTATGGCCAGTCGAGTTTGTGCATCGGCTGTTCCATAGCGGATGTTTTGCATTAAGATCGCCTGCAACAATAAACCAATAACAACCGCCCGTGAGTTTCTCAAGGTCGGTAGAGTCCAATGGTTGATTGGGGCTTTTGTAGACACTCGAGATTCGGATCTGATGAGGTCCCGTTGAAATGATGGTTTATGTTGAGGACATTTTTGTTTTTAGGACAACATCTTGGTGTATTATACGTCGATGTACAAGGATGGCTGTGCCACCATTATAGCGATTGCTAGATCGGGGGGTCGTGTTTGAGCGGTATGTATGGAAATTAGAGATTTTAAGTTTATGGATCGGATTGATTTTTGTTTCCCCAATGAGGATGATATCGGGTTTTATTTTTGAGGATAGTGCTTGGAGCTCGAGGATTTTGTTTTGAATACCGTTGGCATTCCAAAACATTATTTTTAGCGGGTTATTGTTGATCATTGGAATTGGATAGTAGGGTTATGAAGGAGTTTTTATTACTGCTGTAGCGGAGACTGTTGGGTTTTCGGCAGACGATAAAGTGAGTAAGAGGTTTTTAAGCGACTCTAGTAGTTGGGATGTGTTGATAGTAGCGTGATTTGGGAGAGGCCTTGTAGTAGGAGGTCCATGTGAGTATGATGCTACGTTAGCGTAGGTAAGAGTATGAGAGGAGTTCGAGTTTTTGGTTGTGATGGGCGGAGTATTGGTTTGAGCTGGAAGGTTTTGTTTGTGCTTTGTAGCGTTGGAGGACGTTTCTACGACGTGCTTGTATCAGGGACAGCCCCTGTAGTTTGCCGTATGGACGCCTCCACAGTTGCAGCAGTTTGGAGGTTGAGCCTGTTCTTTTGTGCATTCTTTAGCGGAATGGGCTCCACTGCACTTAACGCAGCGGGGGGTATGGAAGCAGTTGTTGGAGCCATGGGAAAAACGCTGGCATAAGTGGCATTGGGAGGGAAGTGATTTTCTGAACGATTCAACCTAGATACTTATGAAGAACATGCTTGTTAGATTATAGATATCGGAGGCTGATAAGGTCTTCTTAAGTATTACAAGGCAAATCGGCATTGGTTTGTCCTTAAACCCAAATCGTCTTATTAATTTAGTTTCAAAAACTCGGTTGTCCAGGTCAAGTTTAATTTTTTCTTCGGTGATGTCCGTTGGGATGCCCCTGAGAACAACCTTGAGGGTACAGTCCTCGGGAAGGTCGTAGGAATGAAAAGGGACGCCATTAGTGTGGAGAATTTTTTGAAGAGATATGAAGGTGTCTCATGTCGAAGTTTGGATGGAAATATTGCCGTCTGATGCAATTTTTACCATCACTGAGTCGGGTAAGATTTTGCCTGAGTCGAAAATTTGCGGGGCAATTTTTCGCCAGTCGGCTGATTTGAGGGTCACCGGCGGGAGCGCCCTTTGTTGTGCGGAGTTGGTAGGTTTATCATCCTAATTATTGGTTGTGGATGGGCGGATGTGTGTCTGAAGAGAAGGAGTGCAAGGACGAGAGTCGGTTTTTGACCTGCAGCCGGACATTTCGTCGTCGTCCGAGGTGGAACGGAAGAAGTCTGAGGATTGAGATGATTCATTTTCAGGGTCATTTTCATCTGTTATGTTGGATGAACTTGTGGTTTTAATATTCTTCTTCTTCTTCTTCTTCTTGCGACGTCTTTCACTCGGAAGCGGTGAAGGGGTGGCCTGGCGCTTGCTAAGAGAATGAGGATCGGGAACGAGCGCGGTCGTCAAATTACGAGGGCATTGGGGAGCCATCGTGGCAGGGAGGCCGTGTGTGGATGGATTTTGTGAATGATTCGATGCCTGTGTTTATGTCGTGAATGGAATTGATGGTGGGGTTTATATCAGATTTATCAGTGTTTAGGATATTAAAGAATTTGCTCCAGTTAATTCAGTTGTTTGAGATAGAGGGCAAGTTTAAAATGGGCGAGTCTGAAAGTTCAAGATGTATAGTTGTCGGATATGACGAATTTGTTTTGCTAGTGGACTTAGGATTAGATCGGAAGGGGGGGTTTCCTTTTAAAAGATCTGCGCAGAGATTTATGGCCTCTTACAGGTTGCATGATTTAATGAATTTAGGGATATGGATAGGGAGTCTGATATTTTGATTGGGATTTATTGGTTGGACCAGTCGTAAGGCCGAGTAAAGGGCCGTGCGGTCGGTCGTGATGGTAAGGTGGACGGGAATCGGCCTAGGTTTCGTATATGTTCATGGCTGGAGAATTGGTTTTTGTAGAACATGATTTTTGATAGCTTTTTAGTGAACTCGAACAGGGATGTTGAATTGAGTGTTGCTAAAAGTGTTTTTGTGGATCCAATCTGGGATTGCCCGTGATGTTGTGGAATCCGCAGTTTTGGGTGGTTTCATGCTTGATCCAGTGGGATTTGGAGATTAGGGAGCCCCATGCTTGGCTGCTGTATGTAGTAATTGGCCTGATGTATAATTGTAGGAGGAGGCATTTTGCGTTGATCGGGATCGGGCTGTGATGGTTTAAAACCAGTTTACACAAGTGGGGGCTTGATCGGGGGGTTTAGGACATTCTTTGTTATTGTGATCACCATCGCATTTAACGCATCGTGGGGTATGTTGGCAATTACTAGTGCCGTGGCCGAAGCGTTGGCATTGGTAACATTGGGATGGTCCCGACTTTTTAAAAGATTCTACTTTAATTCTGATGTAGAACATCGAGGATATATCGTAAATCGCGGATGATGTGATGGTCTTTTTAATTATTGCGAGGCAGATCGGCATAGGCTTGTTTATAGGGCCGAAACGTTTTATCAGGGTTACGTCAAAGCCACAATTTTGGAGATGGAGTTTTACTTCTTCTTCCGTTATATCGGTTGGGATTCCCCTAAGAACGACTTTTAGAGTGCGTTCTTCTGGCATATTAAATGTGTGGCATGGGATATTGTTTTGTAGGAATATGCGTTGGATCGATCTGAATGTGCTAGGGTCTGAGGAATATACGGTGATGTTTCCGTCTGATGAAATTTTTGCGATTATATTTTCGGAAATAATGTCTGGATTATGAAGAATTAGTGGTGCTGATTTTCTCCAGTCTGCAGAGAACTATTATTGGAGGAGGTTTTTTGTTGTTGGGTTTTGGTTCATTGATTGATTGGCTTAAGATTTCTTCAGTAGGTACTTTAATGTTGACAGGATTTGGATTGGATGTTATAGTAATTGGTGATACTTCCGGAGTTGTTTCTAGTTCCATGGATGATGATTGGGAGTCGTTATCGGAGGAATATTCGGACGATGAACTTTTTTGGGTTTGAGATGTGGGGATTTTGCCTTCCGAAGTTCTAGGAAATTTACTTCTTGGTAGGTTCCCATTTCGTGGATTTCTTTTACTTCTAGGCATAATGCGATTGGTGAATGTGGTTGGGTGGAGGGGCCGGATTTCCACCGGATTGGTTTCTAGAAAGGGATTTAGCCTTTGGCTCGTCGTTGTGGGGGATGTGCGCGGGGAGCAATGGGATGACCGCGTGAGTCTGCCCGTGGTAGGTCTCGCTACGGCCGCGCGGGGTATACGACCTGTTTCAGACCAGGGGTCTGTGCAGACGGGAGCTAAGTCCCAAACGATGGTCTGGATTTTAGTTGTCTCGGGGGTGTGGTTTAAAATAGTGACGGTTTCCGGTATCACGGCTGTGCGGGTGCGAGTTTATTCAGGAACGTTGAAGAGACGAACGTCTGTCCGGAATGAAACTTGAACGCAGAATGATCGAGGTTGCTTCTTCTTTTTTTCTTTTTGTTTGATGATTACACCTGTACCAGGCTGTTGCCTCTTGCAGGGAGTTTGAAGTGTTGCTTGAGTGTGGTTGGTGGTCGCTTTTGTTAGGTCTTCATGTTTGCTGTATTTATGTTGTTAGGGGCCGAATCTTAAGTCTTTGTTTAGTTGCGGCTCTAGTGACTATGTCTTTCAAGTGGTCAAATGGGGAGTTGTCTAGTTTTTCCTTTAATTTTGC
>JAIPRL010009396.1:0-17721 GCA_025469235.1 Pemphigus obesinymphae
TATGATGTTTTAAGCAAAAACATATCACTATAATTTGTGATTTGTAAAATAATTATTGTAATAATTTGTAATAGGTACGCACAAGTCAAAACGGCAGTTAAAAATTAAAATTGTTTTGTTGTTCAAAATAATAATGGTATTAATGCCAAAAAAATATACTGTGATAATGAAAGTTATTATTTAAGCCGCTTGGAACGCTGGCCTTACGTAAATCATATGTAAGATTATAGATTAACTTCGTTGGTCACATTATGACTGATGGTTGGGCAACCATATTATCTTAAATCGTGGTTGAAACGTAATATTGTAAGCGTACTATGATAACGCTATTATCAGCTAACAACGTCGCGTTATATGCGCAGGATATTTTATTTAGAAATTGGTGGTATATTTGAATATGATATTGACGGTTTATTTGAATTTGATGAAATTTTTGACCAGATCACTCCCGCTCGTTTTGTTAGAATGGTTTATGTACTAAATTGTATGGTATGTTTCCAACAAGATATAATAATATTTACTTTGTATAGCCTATGGGGTAACATACGTGGGCACTAGTCTGTGGGCAGCAATTTCGGACGTACGTGCCGATCAATTATATCGTAAACTTAAACGAGGGCACTCGAGTTTAATCCGATTTAATTAATATATCTACACCATGTTCGAAATAACTGGAAAACCCATCAATATTTTTTTTAATTATATTTGTTTGTGTGTGTGTATGTGTGTAATAAAGGAAATGAAAATAAACATTTTTGTATACTTGTAACTGTGGTCTTCTTTTAGATTTGCTCATGTGCAGTACATATTTTGTTTATAAAATGAGAACAACTGAATTATTTTTTAAATTTGATACAGATGCAACTCGGTCAATTTAAGGTTATACACCATGATTAATACGTTAAAATTCTTTATCAAAACGTGATATCAACAAATTTATTGATTATTATAACCGTTTGAAAGTATAAAAACAATTTTGTAGGTTATTATTTAATTTTTTGTTTCTCTTATCAATTTTTATTATACAGTATATACGCATAATCTTTTTTTTATTTTAATTTTTTAACTAACTAGATGATTTTTTTCATTCATTAACTACCAAATGTAACTAGTTTAAAATTTAAATTTTATTTGCAAATAAGTAAGTTAATAATATTTACAAATTCGTTATACATACATTTCAATAAAAATTAAAAGTTAAAAATAAATTAAATATCAATAAATTGCAAGTAAGTACTTCATAATTTAAAAGTAAAATACGAGTAAAATATATCACACTTAAATGAATAATTTTTAAGAATCAAATTCTAATTTTTCTAATAACAAATAAAAATAAATTGACTTTTTTTTAACCGATTTAAGTTGATATTTTTATATTTTAACTTTAAACTTTACGAGTTAAAATTATTTATTATTAACTATTAACTTTACTGAAACATTTTTACTAAACTAATTTCAGTTAATTATTTTCATTTATAATTGCCCATCTTAGACATCAACAATAATACAAAGAACTATATAAAAATAATAAAAGGCTATCACTTTAGAAAAATATATGCGTACTTTTGATAAAAAAGATGGAATTAACTCATTTACCGGGTTAGTAATATTAAAGATTTATAGTTAAATTACATTTTTAAATTACTTTAATTAACAATTTAACACCTACAAAGCATAATGTTACACATATTTAACACAGTTTTAAACATTTTCTTGGATCTCCATCCCTCTCCATAAATATTTTAAAATTCCGACACTATATACCCACACCTGATACACATGGTTTGGCGAAATCGGATCCGGGTCGAGTTTACCTTATTGTGGGCATTATAATATGTAAATTTACACATATATAATACTAGGATTAAATTTTCCTTAAAGTAAACTCGCATTTCCGGAAATCCTACGATACATACGATGACCCAACCGCTCGCATTACGCTGTGGTTGTTAAAAGCTAAGATATAAACCACAAACTCGTTTTTTAAAGGGTTATAAATTTATTAATAATTTAACTAATTTAAAAAATTAAACAATCGAAATATTCACAAAAATGTTTTGCTCTTTTATCAGTTATCGCACAGTATGATAATATTAAGAGAATGTCACACACTCAAAATAAGAGACTACAAATTAGTTTTACTCGAACATAAAACGCCGCGCCAAAGCTACAATTAAAATTAAATAACTATATTTTTATACCATATAAAGAAAAACTAAATCTATGATCCAGTTTTTTTAAATTATTTTTTTTAATTAAAAATTAACTGTCAAACTTGTATACTTTTATGTGTTTTATAGACATTTATACACTACGTCATAGATTAGGTTTTCTTCTATGTAGTATCAAAATTTAGTGTTCTTATTTTATTGTAGACCCAGTGTTTTGTGTTCGCATAATACATTTTTTTAAACAAATATAGTAATAACATACCAATTAAAAATTTACTGACAAAGAGCTATTTTTAAATTACTTTTAAAATATTGTATTGAAATATTTTTAAATTGTTGGATTTTAATTTTCCTTACACTACGATTGAATCGAATTTCTTTTAAAATGAACCGACTTTCAATGAACCTTGAATTTTAAATATCTGAAATACCTAGGTATAATATATAAATTTGAAACCGATATACTCGGAATGCATAAAATATTTTGGAAGCGTAATTATTTGGCAAAGAATTGTTGAACCGACATAACTTGTAATCAATGAACCTTTCCAAATGTATTGATTTTAAAAATATAATTTCTAGTTTAATATCGTTTCCAAAATAAAATCTGGATATATCGGCTTTCAAACTTCGTCATTTCACAGTTTAGTAGTTTCCAAATAATGTCGATGAAGAGCACGGACTAAGATAGTATAGACTGAAAATGAATATTTTTGCGATGAGCCATTTCTGGGTTGCGTGAAGGAGTGTATTGGAGGGAGTGTACACCACCACAGATTCAAACGCAATCTATACACATATTATATTATAATCATTAAATTATTTTATGTGCACATGTAAACAATTAATAAGTTTCATTACTATTGACTATAGGTAGTGCTCGAGCTTATCGAATAATATTCCCCTCGATTACCTCTTACGCAACTAACAAACAAAAGTTTCCATTCATCCACCCAATGTATAATTTTCAATCCATACTATCTTAGTTGGTGGTTAAGAGTTTTCAGTGATTCTAAATAAAATGTCTGTTTTAATAACTCTCGAGATTCAAATATTTGCATTTCTATTAAAATCGATATTATACAAAGTTTTTACATACTTTATAGATTTTATATAGATTGAAAATTTAACCAGGTATAATAATATACGTCAAGTATTATACGACTATAACCAATATGGTGGTTCTATAAGTTATATCCAACTTCATTTAATTAAATCGATTCTCTAAATTAGTAAAAATAATAATTAATGAATTGTAGACAGATCGACCCGGGAATCCAGTCATCAAAATTTAGATTTATAACGACGATTCCATATAATTTATTGAAAGTTCATTCCCTTTAATAGATTCGGATACTTTTCGTATTTAAATCATTCGTTTCATCCAGTACCTACGAAAGGATAATATTCTGTATTCGATATTATCGATGGCGATCACGTTACAAAACATTTATATAGACACCTATATAAACGTTTGAATTGATAAATACAATTAATATAATACGCATAATTTATAAGCGCAAATATTATCTAGTTAAATTTTATTTATTTATTTGTTTTCATAGATTGACATTGGCACGTAAGCCCCATATAATATAATATTATGGTAAGAATATAAGTTGGTACAATTACTGAACATTAGCCGTTTTGTTTTTCCCCGTTAAATATAGTAGAACAACATAAAACGACTAGATATGTACATTAAATTACGAGTATAAAATGTATAAGTTAATGTACATAACATAATGTAAACGGTTTAAAAACGACTGTTTGTTTTGAAATTAATTTATTTTTAGGATAATCTGCGCAGACTTTCAGTTAAATAATGTGATAAATACACGTGTAAAAAAAAATCATGATTTTCTGTCCATCGATTTTCTATAGAAGGAATATTCCTCTCGGTCCCACTGATTATGTTATTTTCAGCAACCACACGCTCGTGACCCCGGCAGTGAAATCAAATTTTTAATTAAAAATTATCGAATTAAAATTCACCTATAGTTAAAAATATCTTAGAAAAAAGTCCCAAAAAGGACTTCTCAAAATTATTTAAAAAAAAAAATTAAATCACAACACGATATTATTATTCAACCAAACTAATAATAAATTACTGTGTCGAAATCAATAGTAATAATAGAAAAGAATAAGTACACTAAATATTATTTTAAGATATGACAATAATTAATACTAGACAAATTAATGTATATTTGGTAATATTTGTTGAATATATATTTTGTAAAATATTTCATAATCAAATTTCTTATATACTGCCTCACTATCAATACACCAAAAAGTGACTTATTACAATATAATTATAGTTTATACCCATAATGCATTATAATATTGGTTTTTAATATTATCTGAATATTCATTATGCTATTATAATAATCACGCATTCAAACCAAATAAACTATAACACCAGTCAAAGTTAAAACGGTCGATTTATCTTCTCTCAGATTCGGGTAAACTATTGGAAAAATTGCTCCTGAGAACACATTATTCTCCACATCCTTCAATATCATAAAACAATAACACATACAATACACCAAGTAACCTATAAATTATATACATTATACTCTCGAAAAGTAAATAATATTAATATATAAGGATTATTTTTAGTCATCAAACAGGATCCGGCTCGGATAGGTCCCGAGAATTACAGAGTTCATTCAACTCAGTGAACCGTGCGATTTTTGGATCATTTATGTAATGTGTGTCCAAAAATATAACAGCACAAAGTGAAATTCGCATAGTTCATAATAGCCAGTACTCTATATAGTATATAAATTATTTTTTAAAGGGATCGAAAACTATTTTTGGACCGATGACCCTTCCTTCCTATCCAGTGCTGTACAGGATATATTGTTGATAATTTGAAACACGGTTTTGGTCATTGAAAATGCAGTTCTGGTTCCCCATAAATTACGGTCCCGGTTCTCATCAGTTTCCAATAAAATGTTAAATATCATATTTTAGCCTACGTAAAATTGTTGACGATCTATAATAGACGTAAATAATAGTAATAATAGTCGATGACCATTTTTTTGATTATTTATGTTTTTTAAGAAAGTATTTCAACATTTTTATTTTATTTTATTTCGCGTAATTTTACATTTTTTTGCCGGGAGTCAAATTTTCTAGTTCTACCTCTAGTTCTGCTGCCGAACGGTACGTAAGAATGTGTTTGTTTTAAAGTTCAATATTATAATAATAATAGTCGTGGGCCACAAGAAAACATAAATACGCATACCACGAAAATACCGATTGGTAGTACATTAGAATTATTATAATAATAGATTGAATTACAAATCACAATAAAATCGCAATTATAGCTATTATACAGATAATTTTCTATATGAAAATTATATTTTGGAACCGATAAGGAAAAATCCTTATTATTCATAGGTTCCGGTTTTTTATTTAAAAAAACAAAAGTATTGGTTCGGTTCCGGTTCTAGAACTGGTTCTTTTAAATTCGGTTCCAGTCCTTGCTACATGCATTTTAAATATACGCGTGACGTCATAATTTCGACATCGTCGCGTATTCCATATACCATAGCATGTAAATATTACGATTCGCAATGTTCAAATGCTTATAATACCTATAATATTCAATTTTGGTTTTGAACTTTATAAACATTTTTAAAGCTCATAAATTTATCTTTAATTTAGTACCAATATACAAAAAATATATTTTTATTATTATTTTTAAAATAAAAGATTAAATTTTATTTTTAGATTTTTTTCAACGTACAAAATATATATATATATATATATGAAATAATACCGCTATAATATCGTCATCTACAACTATTGATATATTTGTTTGTTTTCTTGTAGAATTTTTGTTATTCTGTTGTTATAGGTATGATAGTAATTTTTTTAACTATTAACTTTACATTATAATTTATAATACCTTTAGATATAAATCGTAAAATATCGATCCATTTACGAAATTATTTAGGTGATTTCCATATTTTGGGAAATGTAAAAATTTATTTTTCCTGGATCAATTTTAATATTATTTTCATAAGAATTAGAACATCCATAAACTGAGAACAAAATTTTAAAATTGTGTTTTTTTTTTTTTAACGAATGCCAAATACAAATGCCGTCCAAGTTACAAAACGTACACGCGCGGTAAGTAAATTTTCAACTACTACCATTGATTATAGTCATTATTATATACCTATAAACCAAATGCTAAACAATAAAATATATTGTATTTTGAAGTGGACATTATCCTAATATTTAATAATAGTTTTTATAAACTGATAAATTGATAACGCTTATGGTATTATTATATTTATATGTGATAAGTCGATAAGAAACACAAACAAATTTTTTAATAGATCTAGTTTATAATATTATAGAGATATTATTTCATATTTATTTGTATGTTGAAAAAAATCTAAAAATTTTAATTTAACTTTTATTTTAAATAAAATACGGATTCAACGATAATACGAAAGTTTTTCGTCCACGATACACCTTTTTGTTTAACACATGCTACCCAAGTACAACCAATAAATATACTTCTTGTAACGAACACTGCACAATTTATAACAACTAACAAGACAGTCATTAATAATAGATTGAACGTGTCCAGTCAGTAACCTCAACAACATGTATAGTGATTTAAATCAATACTTGAACAAATCAATAACGTACAAAACACAACAAAGACAAATCTATAAAGTCTATTTTACACTAAAAAGAGCTCTCCTAAAGAATTTCTTAAGATTTCTGCTGAAGAGAATTAAACTGAATGATGTCGTTATTCCGGTGCGTGCTGAAATGGATTACCTAGACATTACACCCGAATAAATAACTCTTGACCAGGGCCACCCCGGAAAATCCACAACTACATCACCCTTTTCAGGTCAAAGCTTATCTTTAATTCAAAATTTAAATCCTAATATATTATATAAAGTTCTCACAAGGCTTATTGGTCGTATTCATATTCGAATTTACAGGTCCAGCCAAATAGTGAAAATATCAAAGATATATTTAAGAATTTGTTCCGATATGTAGCTATTATTTTATTTACAAACATTGTTGTTTCCGAGTTAATCATTAAAAAAAAAAAATGATTAACAAAATCTATGTAATACCGGGTTTACATTAGACCGACAAAACTAAAAACAGAAACAATACAGCAACATTGTAAATTTTTTAAATGTAAATCCAGGATAATATTATTTTATTATCATAATCCTATATAATCATTACTCTATGGTTGTTTTCCATCTAAACTTCAGTAGTTCAATGTCAACTACTCGTTTTCTCCAAGTTTTCTTTTTTCATAATTCAGACACAAAATGATAGTTTATAATATTATAAAATACTAAATAATATAAAATCGTTGCTTACAATAATGTCATCAAACGATAACAACAATGCGGTAACCAAGTTAATTATAATCCAACCTCAAAATACGTCATAAATGTCATGGACATAGATAGATTCATCTACAATAATCCATTGAAGATGTGAGCCAATCCGCCATACACAACTTCCTGTGGCAGATAAATTCAATATTTTCGTTTACTTTTTAGTAAAACAATATAGTATACGAAAATTCACGTTAAAAATATAAATTCATAATATAAAATGATATATGATTACATAATTATATAAAATAGCAATTATTATTAAATGTTTGAAAAAATAATGTACTTGAGGGGATTGGAAGAGGTCATTTACTAAGGGGTTGTGTATAAGCAATTATTTGAATTATTCACATTCCACAGTGGGTTTGTGTGAGTAGTATTTGGTTTTTAGTATGTGTAATACTTTTGGCATAATAATGGTGTTGTGTTCACTCACACGCACAGGCACATGTCAATAAATACGGGTACCGCATTTGAAAAGACACTAAATCCCATTTTCAACATACCGATTGTCCTAGTGATGCGATAAGGATTCTGGAAACTAGACTGAATTCTTCGTGAAATCTACTTTAAAACGACTTTCCCACTTTTCTATTTTTTTCCTCTTGATTTTCACAAAAATTGAAAATGTCCGAATATATTAACTTAATTTTAGGCGAGCTTAGGGAGAAAAATTTGAAATTTGGGAAAGACGATCTAAAGTAGACATTACGAGAAATTCAGATCGATTTTTATAATCCTTATCGTATCACTAGATCCATCGGTACGTTGGAAATAGAAATGGTCTAAATTGCTATATTACGCGTGTGATAAAAAGAGACAGACAATCGCCGCTTACAATCCTTTTAGTACGAAATTAACGTTCAGTATTTGTATCGAAATTATGTCGTTTTTAATATTTCTCATATTAGAGATATTAGAGTAAATTGATCTATTACCAAATTTATAGATTATTGTCTATGCCGTATAGGTCGTCTTTTATCCGAAATTTTAATTTTAAAGAAAAATATATCTTTTTTTAATTAATGAGTTTTTTAATAATAGTTATATCTCTTTACTGTTTACTAAATAAACAAAAAATTCGACGCTACAGCACAGATAATGATCTCACCTATAACTTTGGTAATAGGTTAATTTACTCTAATTTGAAAAATGACAAAGTTGTGATACAAATGCTGAACGTAAATTTCGTAAATATAATATTATCGGTTGGTTAGACGGAGATAACAAATATGGGTATCACGTTTTCTTGAGATTTAATGTATTTTTGTAGATGGTTAACTCTGAATAAAAAATAAATTTCTGTAAAAATTAACATGGGTATATATTATTATGTTAACTACACATTTGTTATCTATATTAAATTTATCCATTTAATTTATATTATATTAATAAGGCGTACGTATTAAATACAACTTGGTGGAATTAAAACTTGATTTAAATATAAGTTATGTAATTCAACAGAAATCTAATGATTTTTCTGAATTGAAAGCTGCAAATATATAAAAAAAAAATACAATGTAGATATAATTATTATAATATTCAAATTGATAGTTGAAAAACGGGATTTAATTCATTATATTGTATTATTAGTCATAGTAACAATAAAGAAATAATAAAACCTAAATGCACCTAAACTATATTGATATTAATTTGCCTATAAACTTCGGGTAAACGAACGAATTATGTGACATTTATACTTGGTCGAAATATTGATTTACGCCTGAACAAAATCAAATCGAGGGCGAAATAAACGCATTTACATATCAATTTGTTACTATACATACCATACCTGTTTATTTTATACTCGTGAACAGGGTTTGATTTCTAGAAATGAGGGCCCAAAGCAATACACTTTTCGGGGACTGCGTTAAAATTTACTGCACAGACTCCTGAGGCATTTTGCCAATTTTTTTTTTTAAATAATGTGTAATAATGAGTTTTAAGTATATCATTGATGTATGTATTATATATTATTAGTATAGTGATTAAATAATATTAGATCAGTGTCGGTTGTATAAATCTATTGTGTCAATATTGTGACCAAATAATGCAAACAACTTTGGATAAATAAAATTAAAAATTTAAGCACAGGTCTGATGTAACCATTGTCTACGCCCTCTAAAATTACAAAAATGTGAGACCTAGAATCCTTGGATCCGGTGTAAATATGGGCCTGCTAATGGAAGAATACATCAAAACTGGCGATTACTCTACAAACTACATACACTAAATATATGACAATAATTATTATACAAAGATTATAATAGTTTTAAAAATTTTAATTATTCATATTCCTTACCTTATGTATATGAAATTATTTTCGATTTATATATTATATGTAACTATTTTCATTAGGTTGAAAAGTCTAATGTAATATTCATATTTTTCCCTTTTAGGTTTCGAGTTCTGGAAGTTTTACTACTTTGTATTATTATCTAAACAAATCTTTCGTCGACGAAACGCTAGTAACTAAATATAGCTATTCTAAAAAAAATGTCGAACAAGAATTTCGAACCAAAAATCAAAACAGAAAAATTATTCTTTTCTTTCTTGTTTTTTGGAGCACTAACTAAAACAAAGTAAAATAATGGACCATAATATCATTTTATAGAAAAATAACTTTCTGAAATTCTGTGAAACACCAAAGGTTCGACACAAATATTTGGGAAACTACGAGTACTAAAGATTTATATCTCATCGAAATTTACTACTAGGAAAACAAATACCACTTAATTCGGGCTTTTTTTAAGAAATGTGAATGAACTACATTCTACAAATTCCCTGAAATTCAAGTGATAATGACTAGAAGATTTTCGAAGGAAAATGAAAAGCCTAAATATATACGGACGAAGCTATAATAACATTAAGCTCGGTTATGTAGCTTTGTGTAAACATAATAGAATTAACACACTCTCTCACTCAACTCCGTTTACCGCTGTTATTGCCGTAAACAAATAGCTAAACAAGAAAACAAAGTAATCAAACGAAATGTTTCGTCTCTGAAACATAATAACACTAAGTAATCTACAAGTGGATCCAGTGCAAATTGTACTAGACCACTAAACGAAACCCCTTCCGTAAATATACCCGATACTGTAAATTTACATTATTTCTATCAACTTTAATAAAATGACTCTTTTTAAAATATAAAACGCAATCTAACGAAGACAATTTTGCAATAGGCTTAATTATTTAGAGGCAATGACCGACGATTTAACAGTTCAATAATGACAACAATGTTAAAATGAGTCTGATCCAATTCTAAACCTGTAATAATTCTGAATATCTCCTCTGTAGTATATATAATTTTACAAAATATGAATCCACTACATTGTGTTATGATTAGTTGATAATTATTTTAAATAAACAAACTTCAATTAAATATATCATTGGAGATAAAAATTAATATTTTTAAAAACGCCTCAATTATTCTTTATAGAGATATTAACGGGATTGGAAGCAGCGATTTTTGTTTCTCTCTATCACACACGTAACATAGCAAATTAAACATTTTCTATTTAGAGAGTACCGATATCGATCTACAAATACGATAAAGATACATAAAACTTATTTGAATTGATTGTGAAGTATTCTTTCTCGATAAATCTAAAGTAGTAGACCTCACAACAAATTCAGATACATTTTTAGAATCCTTATACTAAATTGATCGGTACATTTCAACGTGGATATAGGATGCATCTGAATATTACTATGTTATATGTGTGCAGATAGAAAGAAACAGAAAATCACCGCTCCCATACAAAATTTCACAGATGTATCAAATAAGCACTAAACTACAAGTTGGACAATTTTGTCAGCCGTATTGGTTTATTGTATTCGACTAGAACCACCTTAAAAGAAGTCTTCGGTTTCTCAATAGTCTATTAAACTCGTAAAACATTTAATACATTTTAAAGAGTACTTACAGTTTTCTTACAACTGGTACCTCCTCTGCCAAAAAAAAACATTTTATATATTTATTATATATAATAAAATAATACATATGTATAATAGGTGTATCTTTTGTCATTGAACATAGTATATTTATATACTGTGTCTCTGAATTATTTAATAATTCTTTAAAAAAAATATGTTAATGGTTAAAATATCGATTTTGATTTATAATTTTTGTTAACTACGACTTGCCAAAGTTTTGTAAATTAACATAGTATATATAATATATGATGTAGGTACGCAGAATTAAGATAATTGGAGAGATAATTGCGAGTAGGCGACGCTCGGTTGGCAATATTTTATACCAAATATAATATATATACATATATATAATATCTGCCATGTAAATTAAGTTCTTAAAAATAAAGGAACACATGTTTTTAATGTTATTACAATATTATTTTATTGTTCTGTAGGTATTAAAAAATACCACGAGCAATGATTTAAGATACACCTTATATAATAATATAATATTTTCATGTAAAATTTAAATCTTAAAAATTAATAACAAGAATCGATATTTAATTTTAAAGGGTAATGACTGGGATGATAGAAATGAGAAAATTCTACATTTATGAAATTTGCTAACAACAAAACAACTGTACAACGGTTTGAAAAATTAAGTCAATTCGAATATTTTTAAAAACAATATTATACCTAGTGTGTTACAAAAATTAATTTGACGGCATATCGTTAACGTCATACTTTATATCCCTATTGTATTTAGTCCATCCTATCGTTTCGTGACTAAATATATTGGTGATTTAACAACTGACCGTCCTTATTATTCGTATAGCTACTATAAGGGGATAGAACCCAGAAAATCTAACACTATACTATAATCGAGTGTTTTTCCTAACGCCAATACGTCGGTCTGTCCTTACATTTTGTTGTGATGTTACCGATATTGAAGGAATTTCTGAGTTAATAACTTAATTTGTTACGTTTTAACATTATACTTTTATTAAACTTATATATTATTTCCAAATGTATAGATCCATTTCCAGACTTTTCAGTAATAATAATTATATTTAAAGTAATATAAAACCGTCAGTATAAATATAATACAGTTTCGGTGAAAGTGAAAACTCGACTTTCTCCCTCAGATTGAAAAAGTTTTCGCATGCTTTTGTAAACCAATCTGATGCAAACCATTATTTACGGTACAACTGGAACAGTAAAATCAATTTTCACAACATAAACTATTGTTTGGTTAAGTAAAATATCTTAATGAATTTTTCAATCCGTATACAATATATACACCGATATAATATGAGATCTGTCCTACATTGCTTGTGCGGTTTAGAGTTGCATTAATATTTCATTTGTAGCAACATAGTATAGGCTTAAAGTATATATTTAGAAGGAATTTGTCAAAATCTTTTATAGATAAGTGAATAACATTCTTTCTATATACCTATCTACAATAGTTGCTAGAAATTTCGAAAACGAATAAAATAATACCGAAAATATAGATAGGTAGTGTAGAAGGAATAAAATGAAGAAAACATCGAGTATTAATTAAAAATCCTATCATAATAAATACATTATTATTAGTCGTAAAAAATGTAATATAATAGATACCTATTGAAAATCGTGAAAAAAATTTAAGACAAATAAAGTAGAATGAACGAATTCATTTTTTATTTAACGTCTTTCTTTTTGTACTCGTACTTATTAGAATATTATTATCTTTTGTCTTTCTCTTCCCATCTTGCCATCTATTCTTCCTTTCATTATTATCACTATCCATATACTATTATATACTATTCCTTGTTAAAAGTCCGATTTACTTCATCCTTCTCGCCTCAAGTTTAAATAACATTGACCTCTGTAGTTCTGTGTGCAGTATATCCTCCAGAAAACTTCTTAATTTCTTACTCTTACTGTCCATGAAAATTCTCAATAATCTTTTCAGGCATCATTTTCAAAAGCTCGCATAAAATCACATAACATTAATTAGTATAAAATCTAACCCAAAAACCTATAACCTACATAAATTAAATATTCTGTAAAGCTATAATCGAAACCAGTAAAAATCATTAAAAAGCATGTGGTTATAATTTATAATACTAATTTATGTCAGAACCCCGTTGTTTTTAAGTTTTACACAGCTTTGGCCTTCTAGCTATTGTAGTAATCTCAGATACCTGTTATTACTTATATTATTTTACTTACATGGACAACAATACGTAATACTCTCGTCGGGTGTTTTTCTTTAAATTCTTATTTTAAATATTTGAATATTTTTGTGTGTTAAAAACACCTGCAGGTGAAAGTATATAACACTGTACAATAACAAGACGATCCGGCGCGAGTTCATTTCACCCTAAATATACGGAGACGGGTTCTCATTCTGCATGACCCTCGCCTTGTTGTTGTTCATTTACAGAAAACACATTTTTACTATATACTTTTAACTAACAAACGACATTCCAATGCTAAAGAAATTGTTTTCGTCAATAATTCGAAAACAACCTTACCCTCGTATACAGGAGCCTCCCATTCATATCCCGTCTCTCCGCCTTGGATCTACGAAAACACTCGTACTTAAATACGAGAGTGTTGTTAGTTTTTAGTTAGATTAAGATTTTACCTATGATTTTACTTTGTATTTCACGCATACGGACGTTCGGGCTCGCCTTGCGACAGACCAACGACGTGTGTACTATTCTAATCTCAGGCAGAGCTTACACTCTGTCTTCAAACTTCTTAATTTGTACAATTAACTTTTGTTAATTAAACTAACTTTCAACGATAATAAACACCTATAATTAACCACAATTCTAAGTGTTTATTTATTTACAAACCTCAACTTCAACTACGACGAACCTACGGAAAGTGGACTACTGACTTCGTCAATCAAAGGTAGTAGTAGGTAGCAACGTCGTGTCCGACGCAAGGGGACACCAACTTCGTGTTTCGAACACCGGGTTGCTACACTTTTTATCATCGAATAGCACCAGACACTTCTATGATCAATAAGCGTACCACCTAATTCTAAATTTAAATTAGGAGTCAATTTTTTTTTAACATATATTTTTATTATTCATTTATTTTTAATATTTTTTATTATTTGATATTTATGGAAGTAAAAAAATCTTAATTTTTGGTTAAATCTTAACATTTAAATTATAATTTTAAATTTTAATGTGATATTTGTTGTTGTTTATTTTGTATAAGAACATCAATATCAGGCTGAATGGAACTTATTTTCACTCTTAAGTCGCTTTGAATATCGAGCATACTTCTGTACTTATTTTCCAAGTACAGAAATTCAGAAAATCCACTCTCATACAAATAAGTAGTGACATAAGCGTATCCAGACTTTTTTCGCAGGTCATGCACTCACCCCCCCCCCCCCAAAGGGAAGGCCGTAATTGAGCGGAAAATAATTCAATGGAATGACGAAAAACACAGAAAGTAAAATTGCGGAACGTAAAAACACGGAACGTAAATATGCGGAAAAAAATTGTTTCCGATTATAGTATGACGGAAAATAAAATGACAGAATATAATTGTGCGGACCGTAATTTCACGGAACGTAAAAACTTGGAACGTAAATGTGCGTACCGTAATATCGCGGAACGTAAAACGACGGAATTTAAAATCTCAGAAACCAATGGTTCTCAACATTCGTTTGATCTATTCTGTTTTACTGTTAAGAAGCTGTATTTTGAATTGCCTATACGGAACTCCGTAAGAACGATATTATTATATATAGGGTTCGTTCAAAAACTCAACTCGAGTTTAAAGTCAACTATAGTCAATTACGTATCGTTCAAGAAATCAAAATTAACTCCACGACCCCTGTTCGAAAACGCGGAGCAGCCCACTTGCGCCTAATTATACGGCCCAGGGGAGGGATGTCCCCATCCCCCCACAGATACAGTCTTGTGAAGTATTAAAATACAAGTATTTGGATACTAGTATTTAAATAGTTTTTGAAGTATTTTTATGGTATTTCAAATACAATTTTTTAAGTATATTTGAATACTTTTTAGAGGTATATTTGACAATATAAATACTTCTATTACAACACCCTTACTTAAAGGAGGGTGGGTGGTGTTGAACTTTTATCACTGCATGGTCTTCTGGAGAACTTGTATACGCCACTGTACCTACACTTTTTCAGGCAGAAGAAAACCCCAATGGTTTTTTTGAGCGTAAAGAAAAACTATCCTTTTTTTTTTACCTTTTTACAATATATAGGTATATCGATTTTTTTTTCTTAATTAGAAAATTTTAACTTTTAACTGAGTTAAGTTACTTTTTTTTCAAAGTTAACAAAAATTATACGAGTAACTTTTAACTTAACTTACATTATTTTCAATTAACTTAACTTAACGAGTTAAAAAATATCGTTAATTTACTCAGCTTTGCAAACAGGTACCTATACGTATAATAATATTTTAGGCGATTATTTACTGAATTACTTTTACAAATATTTGATATAATGATAAATGACTCACCTTCTTATCATCTCGTCTGTATTGTCCTCTCTTAAAAATCTTAGATAAATAGTATTAAAAAGAATCTGTCCAATAATTAAAAATCTAAATATAATTCCTAACACCCAATTTGGGTTCAAGCATACGCATTCATCCCTCCATCAAGTTCACAGATCCGTGGGCAATATATCACAATCCTTTGAAAATAGTACTGTACAAATGTTTTCCTCGACGTGCCTCAGACGTTTGGCATGATGGTCTCTACATAAAATCCGTTTCCTCCCTCTTGTAGTAAAACGAAAATAAAATAACATAAAATACTGGTAGGTGGGTATATTTAGTAAGGTACCCATCTTGTAGTATGTATGCAAATTAAAAGGGAAATTCGTACCCACCACTTTAGACACCTATTTTAGATGCCTATCTCAGATACTTATCTTATAATTTAATGAAAAAAGTTATAAAAATGCAGAAAGATAGTGGCGTATTTATTATTGAAATGTGGTGAATTATATAATAAGTTATATTATTTACGTATATTTTCGCCCTACGACAGTTTTAGTAGTAGAAAAGTTATTACTTACCTTGTGTAGTAGAAGATCGTTCGACGTTCGTAAGTTAGTAAATTGTCACTACTGCATACACATGTATATATGATATTATACGATATTATACTCTTCCCAATCTGGGATGCGCAACACCAAGGGCCAAACTTTCAAGGTATCCCCACAGTCAATCTCAAGCGCACCTCAGACCAAACCGAAATACAAGTTAAGTTAAGTAGATAAATATTAAGGATATGAATGTATTTAGGAATATGCTTTAGGTGAGGTTTAGAAAGAAATACCATATGAAAATAAGTTGAAAAAATATATAAGCAGCTTAGTAATGGCAGCACACCGATCAATTAATGGATAAAAGAAAGAATAATAGAGAAACGGACTCAACGCATGTTATAATACGAACTGTAGTGTCGATTATAACATGCGTGAAATTTACCCAAAGAATTTCAGTTCCAAGATTATTTCCGCAGCCGTATAACTCTCTTACCCATATACACAATTATCGGTACCCTCCGCAACCACGTATATGGCAGTGTTAGTGTACTACGAAAAGAACGTTTGACAATACGCCAGGAGCTTCTGTGCTCGTATCTTTTATAACCTCGCTGAGGTATCCCCACAATAAATTGCACCTTCTGTGGTAAATAATTGAATTAATAAAACATATGAAGAGCGATGTGTTGTCATTAAATCGCCAGATAATTGTTTATTCCATGTAAAACTTTTTATACATCTTAAATAATTATACAAACGAATCTATTGTAATAGCTTCATAATAGATACCTATTATAAAATTATAGGTTTAGGTATATATTACACACTTATTTCTTATTATAAAATCCTAATTCTTAACCAAATGGTATTTTTCAGTACGTCATGAATATGATCTATCTCTTCTCCATTACGTAAAATCAGGCGTCCCGTAGGGTAGAATTTTAACTCCAACATTATATAACTTATTCACCTCTGACATTCCCCACTTAGATAATACCTTTTTAGCAACCTTTGCTGATGACAATGGCATAATTTCCATCAACATTGACCTAAATCAAGCTTCCCATATGCTTTAAATTATTTTAAATAAACTATAAAACTGATTTAATCTTTAAAGAATAAAAATTAATGTAAGCAAGTCAGCTAATATAACTTTTTATCTGCGTTCCGGTGCAAGCCCCTCCTCCCCAAT